>JAVJIF010020661.1:0-54320 GCA_038442645.1 Agave tequilana
TTGGGAAAAAACTTTTTTGATTCTCAGCCAATTGACCAATTTGGACCTTTATTTTATTCAACTCCTGCTCCTGGTTCTTTGTAAAGGTTTCTAGCATTTTTTTCAACTCAGATAACTCAGAATTATGCTGGGGTGGATGTTGAAAATATGGAGATTGGAATTGTGATTGGTCATATGATGGTGGCATATGATAAGACTGATATGACTGTGGTGGACTTTGAGATGGATGAACATACAGTGAATCTTGATCGAAACTGGATGGGTGAAACTGAGCATTGTATGGATATGGAAGTGGTGGCATATGATGCTCAGGACCAGACTGACTCCATGGAAAATTTGGATGGTTCTGCCATCCTGACTTGTAAGTGTTGGAGTATGGGGTCTGGTAAAAGCTGCATTCATGTTCTCCTGACATGATTGGGGCTGATATAATGGACACTCCTCAAAGACATGGCTCAGGTCATGACAGTTGGTGCAACCCGGTTTAATCAAAGGCAATGGGTTGACCTGGTTGACCACAGAATTCCCTTTTGACTCAAGCAGTTCTATCCTCTTCATTAATTGTGTGATCTTGGTTTCTGCAGCTATAGAGGATTCTTTGGAGTGTGTGCCAGTTCTGGAAGTGGTGGAAGTGGATTTGTCAGGACAAGACTCCCACTGAATGATTTTCTCAGCTAGGGTTTCAAAGAGATCCCAACCCTGATGCTCATCTTTCTTCAAAAATTCCCCTTGGCACATGGATTCCAAGAGGTTTTCGTTTGGTAATCTAAACCATCATAGATAATCTGGCATAGACGCCATTTCTCTATGCCGTGATGGGGACACAGGGCAAGAAGGTCTTTGAAACGCTCAAGATACTTCCAGAAAGGTTCATTTGGTTCCTGCTTGAATTGCATTATGTTCTTTCTCATGAGGGCTGTTTTGTGGATAGGATAGAATTTCTTAAGAAAGACTTTACAAAATCCTCCCATAAAGATATGGAACTGACTGGAAGATTATAAAGCCATTTCTTAGCTAAATTCTTAAGTGCAACGGTATGAACCGCAACCTAACAGCATCCTCAGACAGTTGGGAAATTCTCATCATTTGGCATACCTCTTCAAACTCACGAATAAAGAGGTATGCGTCCTCAAACTCTAGACCATGGAAATGGGGAAGTGTATTAATGAATTGCGGTTTCAGCTCGAAGTGATTTGCATTAGGTCGGGGAGAAGAATGCAAGATGGAATGGAGGTGCGAATCGGATAAAATCGATCTTGAAGTGAGACGTTGTTGGTCATGGTGTCAAGTGGTTGTGTAAGTGTAGAAAGTCTAGCAAGTCTTGCTGAATTAGAATCACAGAACCACTCTCAATAAAGCCACAAACAACGTGCACCGATCACACCAGCGAAAAGAACAAAAAATCAAACAATAAAAGAAAAATCAATCCCAGCTATCTAAGGATCCTGGACCTAGACGACTCCTAACTTTAGATCGTCCTCAGGAGGTTTAGTGTAGACTTTGACTATAAGCAAATCAGCCGGAAGGGTAAGGTTGGTGGAAGGTTTTCCGTCCGAAGACGTTCCTTAATTAAGTAACCAGCAACCTTCGGGCTTTCGGCCCTCAACCCCTTTCCTAGAGACTGATTTTACAGAAGTCAATTTCCAACACTTTTCCCCCTTAGGAAATCTCCTAATGAGTCCGAGATGTCCCTAGGGCCAACGTCTATTCAAATTTTATTTACAAGCTTGGGATTGTGAGTGCTGGGATGGTGGTTTGTGGGCTAAGGAAAGGGTAATGAACTCCACACCTTATCTTGTTTATCGGTAATGCCCTTAAAATTGAATTGGTGCAAGTGTACAAGAGATATAACTAAGATTCACTCAAAGCATGAAAATCAAGCAAAGAGTTTGTCCTAGTCTAAATGCAATGCGAAACGTACCTTACCTCCAGCACTCTTCAACAGTAAAAGTAAAGAATTGAAAAGACACGTGCTTAGAGATGCAAGTGTCTAAACAATTTTTAACAATTTCAACCAACTTTTTACTGTTTTTTAATTTAGCAGGTATATGGTGAAGAATACAAGATTTCAGGTATATCAGCAGCTGTATTTTGCAGAACCAGAGGCCCTGCAGAAATTAGGTCAGTAGTGATCTCAGGATTGCCGCAGATCTGCGGTAAAAATCCAGAATCTGCGGCAAAACTGAGGGATCCTGGTCTCTGCTTTCTTGAGCAGAGGCCCAGGTCCACTTGTATGTTACTGCAATGCAAAGTTTCTTGTTTCTTCAACCTGTAACCTGCAACAGAGAAGAAGATTCGTTTAGCACTTCACTTTAACCTAAAAAATACGTAGCTCTCCCCGGCAACGGCGCCAAAAATTTGATTGGGAAAGAGTTGTGTAGAGTATTAGCACAAATATTTAACAAAGAGATGAAGGTTAGAAACAACCTTAAGTGCTTAGTTCACTCCACAAATGTATATGATATGATTGATTTACCCTTTCCTATCTCCGCTATAGCATAGGGCTATACCGAGTCGATTCTCAGGGAGAGCTCGCGATGGAAGCTTTACGATAGGTAGTGAAGTTATAAAACGAGAATTCTTCTTTGTTTAAAAGAATAAAGAATCAAAAGAAAACAAATGAAAGAATTTGTGGATATGTTCATGGTGAAAAGTCGGAAAAGAAATCAAAACAAGATTGGCTTCGGACTAAAACTAAAAAGAAAAGAAAACTTTGAAGAAGACTTTGAATGAAAGAAAACCATGACTAGCTAACCTTACTACCTTGCTAAAACTTACTAAACTCCGTGATAGTGAATGCGTGCCTCATGTTGATTCATCGGCATGGATTTGTCTTGCGTGTTGGTCTAATTACTTTCCCACTAGGATGATGGGGGATCATTCTTGGACTTGTCTTGTAGCCTCCATAGATGGTCATAGGCCTACAAGTTAGACTTTCAATAATGGAATCAAAAGAGCTACACTCAAGGGATGCAAATGAAGAACATACAACATTCATTAATGGACATAAAGAAGTTGTACATCAAATAGCATATTGGTGATCCATCTCCACGTTCCATCAAAGCACTTGTTCAAAGACAAGGCTCTAAATGAGGCACACATGAATCATATGGAGAATTACAACAAGATACTTGCCAAGAAATGAAACAAACCCATCGGAGAAGAGAAGACCATGCAACTTGCAAGATGAATAAAGCAATCACCCATGAGTTAGTAGTTAGCAAGGCTAGTGGTTAGCTAGTACATGGAGAAAGAATTAGCTACTACTAGCCATTACAAAAGCAAAACAAAGCATGAAGTAAAAGTGCAAGAAAGTAAACAAAGCAAGTAAAGAAAGCAATCAAACTAGAATCAAGCTCAAGTAGAGAAGTATAGAATGGATCAATCCTTGCATAGCTTCAAGTTGTCACTCCTTGATGATACAAGCTCTCTCTCTCATACAACTCTCTCTTGCATGAAATCTAGGGAGAAGAAGATCATAGAGAGCTACAAAAATTCTAAACAAAAACTAACAAAATTACAAGCTTTACACTAATCTCTCTCTCTTCTCTGTTCAGTCTCAGCTCGCAGGTCCAAGGTCCCATATTTATAGCCCCAGGTGAAGGATCCAGAAGATATTCTGTTGGCGCAAAATCCGAGGCCATAACAACCTGTAACTGCCGCCAGATCTGGGATTTTGCCGCCAGAATGCTGCTCAATCTGGGCCGTTGAGGTGGATCTTTCTGGTACGAGTTTTGTTGAGAAGTTGTTATCCACGTGGCCTTCTAGAACCTGGGTTGTTGAGCGGATCTCTCTGGATTCTGATTTGAATTTGGGCTTATCTTAATCTTTGGATTTAATCACTTTATTATTGCTAATTAAAGTGATTAATGGGCTATCTCTTCATTAAGTGTGTACCTGCAAATATGTAGAGAAGATGAGTAAAAATCACATGTTTATGTATTAAATGCATGGGAATAATGAGGTAAAATATGCAATATTGAGTTACAATCACACCCCCACACTTATTCTTTTGCTCGTCCCGAGCAAAAACAAGAAAAGAAAAGAAAATCCTAACTACCAATTTATTACACCACTTTCGCAGGTGACGCGATTGCACTGAGCATGTACAACAAGCCGTTAAACCTCTAGGTTACCCTAGAGGAGGAGTGTTGTCTCCTGAGGGTTTTCAGCGGATTACACCCACAAAATCCATAAAGAAAGAAAACAATGTTAGTGTTTTGAAAATGCATTTTGAATAAGAGACAAGTTTACGAACTATTTTTGCAAAAATATAAGTGATCCTAGGTCATAAGTCCACCTATAATTATTCTTTCTTAAACTTAGTCTCCATGCAAGATCTTGTCTTCAATTAAGGTAAGAATTCAAAATTGGATTGAATACTTTATCTTTCATAAAACCTAGATAATATATTAATTTAGCACACAAGTATATCAAGCATGAAAAGATAAACACAATATAAGCATGCAAGATATAGACAAGAGACAAAGAGAGAGAGAGAGTGAGCAATCGCAAACACAAGGGATTTGTTTCGAGGTTCGAGCACACTTGCTCTACATCCCCGCCTTCGACACACGAAGGATTTCCACTATAATCGATCCCACTGGATCACCCCGGTGCCGCAACACCTACAACGAGTTCCCACTAGAACTCCTTGGACTCTCTCTAGTCCGTACACATGCAAGCCCCACAAGCTCGCCGAGGCCGCACCTCAAACACCAAGTTCGCACCCGAACTCGAAACAACGCGGACACACACGTCCGCCTCCTCAAAGAACAAAGAAAAGATCTCTTGGTGATCTAAACACTTTGATCACCAATAAAAGCTCTCACTACAACACTCCTATAGAATGAATAATCAATGGGTTGCTCAAGTGTTTGTGTGAGAAAACAAGGAAAGAATCTTTGGTGAAAAACTCAAGAAAATCTCTTTTGAACACTCTTGATAATCTCCCCTTTTGATAGGAAATATTTGCTCTCTATTTTGTGGAGAAAAACTCTGAAATGAGTAGGAAAAACTGGCGCAAAAAAAATTTCCAAATCTTCTAGAAAACAGCCCCCAAATGACCCTTTTTATAGAGTCTGAAAACTAGCCGTTGGGGCTCTGTCAGACCTGTCGGTCGACCGCCCGGTCGACCGGCCAACTGTCATATTTTAGACCGTTGTGCCATTGGTCGACCGGTCGGTCGACCGAGGCCAGATACAGAGAGCAGACTCTCTGTCCGGTCGACCGCCCGGTCGGCCGGGGCCTTTCCAGAGAGCAGAGCTCTCTGGACGGTCGACCGGGTCGATCGACCGGCCATCTGCCAGTCAAGGCGTGCACGTCTGTGCACGTCGGTCGACCGGTCCGGTCGACCGACTTCAGCACTAGTCGACTTGTTTGGTCGACTAGTCGACTAGCTGAAGCCTGAAACAGAAATCAGGGATTAAAAAGTTTGTCTTTTATTTCTTAAATAAATCCCATAAATTCACAGAAAATCTACAAAAATAGTTTCAGTGTTATACTTAGATAATCAAACATGCTTGCACAAAATCAAGGCATGTTACAAATGTTTTGAACTATTTTTGTAAGTTGGAAATATTGGTTCAAAATGAAAACTGTATTTTTCCAAACTTGATTTTTCCAAAACTTCTAAAAATACAAAAACAAGAAATTGTAATTCATTTTAAGGCATAGTGTGTATGGATATGATCCACTACACAATCAAGATGAAATATCTATGTTTTTGACATTAAGCTCTAAATATGGTTTTGGGTTAAACATATGTAAATGAAATACCGAAAACCAAAATGATATTTTTCTAAAATGAAAAGTCTTTTCTAAACTGAAAATTCTTTTATGAAAAGGCATCTAAAACAGGAGTGTGTGTGTGATATATACTTGAGCAATCCACCAACTATTCTATCCTTTACATTTTAACTAAAAACAAAATCTTCTAAAACAAACCTAGACACAAGTCTTCATCTTCTTGAAGTCTTCACTTGAAGCCTTCTTGACTTGGTTCAAACACCGTGCTAGCTCCAAAACTTGACTTTAAATCCTTTGTTGAAGCTATGCACCTACTAAGATCTTGATCACAAATCTGTCACTAATTAAACACAAGATCATTAGTAAACATAACTACATGAGTTGATCATCATCAAAACTAGAGTGAGGGGCCTTTGGGCCAACAATCTCCCCCTTTTTGATGATGACAAAACTCATGAAGTTATATATGCATGGATTAAAGTAAAGCTTCAAAGAAGCTCCCCCTTAACTCATGCATAACAAATAAACAATAAATATAGAAATGAAGCACATAAATATGTATGCAAATGAATGGAGATAAACCAAATCAAATTCTTTTTCTCCTATTTGCAAAACAAAAACATATATGCATAAATATAAACCTTTTTCACATGCATATAAATCTAAAATCTTTCTCCCCCTTTTTGTCAATCATCAACAAAGGGGTTAAAGTAAAAACAAAATTTTTCTCCCCCTTTTTGTCATAAACAAAGAGACCAATAAGGGGTACAAACAAATAAATCATAAAAAAGGTTATATGCGATATACATTCATGAAGAGGAAGACGGTTAAGTAACTTCCCTACACATATACATTACATGAAAGAGGGATGACAAGCCCTAATTCACATAACGCATATTATGTAATGCATAAGAAGAGATGTGAAGCTCCCCCTACACACGTGTACCACATAAAGAAGAGTTGTCAAGCTCCTCAATACAAGATACACTCAACATGAATCTATATGTAGAAGAGATATTAAGCTCTCCTTGCATATAAGAAATACACATCAAAACATTTTGATTTTTTCTTTATCAAAACAAAATTTTGAACTTTTCTCAAGAAACAAATTTTGAGATATCAAATCAAAATAATAATTTTTTTTTAATTTTGATACCCATTGCAAATTAGCAATTGAAAGTATGTGATATCAAACTAAACATTGCAAAATTTTTAATTTTTCTTAAGTTAAAACATATTGAGATACTAATTGAAAGTAAAGTTTTAACCCAAGCTTAGCATAAACATTGTGCTTTAATAATGTGAATCAATTTTAACTCAAGCACAAATAACACATATATATGTATGAAAAGAGAATACCAATAGAAATTGATACTACTAGAATTTTAAAAACATACATACATATAATCAAAACATGAGTATATACAAAAATAATTATATTGATACCAATTGAAATGATCCAATGATACCAATTGAAGCAAGGTAAGATCAAGTGTATATCTCATAAACATTGAAGAATAAATAACTAGTATAAATTGATTTTTGAAAAACTAGTTAAAGATCCTTCAAAACCATCAAATCATATGTTTTCATAAATCATACTAAATACACAAATTTTACACTCATAGTCTATAAAGCTCAAAAATATGTCCATGAAACTAAGTCATGACAAAATAAATAAAGTGTGAGTGTTCAAAAGTCATGTAAATAGCATTTTCATGAAAAAGTTCATTTAAGCTCAAAAAGATCATAAGTCACATTTTTAACAAAGCAAAACATGAAAATCATTTTTCATTAAAACAATAAACTTCTAGGTATATGTATGATTCATCCAATCCTAACAATACACATACATATCCCAAACATAAAAGAGTCAATTAATGATATTTGCATGAAGGCAAGAGACTCACGGGTATACATGTATATTTATTAGATTTGAATTAAAAATACATATACATGAAGCAAAAACATGAAAATAGGCAAAACATGTATAAATGAAAGAATCATCAAAACTAGGCTATACATGTGCATATAGTGGGTACAATTGAGCATGAAGTGCAAACATATGTGAATCAAATGTTGCTCACTATTTGTACATGTATAAATACAAGTTTTGATAAAAACTACATCTAAACAAGATTTTACCACATGAAGCACATTAAAACATAAAACATGAACATTGTATGAATATCATGAAAGAATAAGCATGAACATAAATAAAATGGGAGTTTAGAGATTGTTACCAACTCCAAAGCTCCAAACATGGTGGTCGTCCCACCAAACTTCCTTGATAGCGATGCATTCAATATGTGTCCATCAAGTCCATTGCATCCACCATCAAGGCACCAAATCTCTCACGTCTTGTGAGAGCCCTCACCTACATCATAAACAAACGGTGGGGACTTTGGTACCCATTTTTTCTTGGGTCCACTGGGGTTAGCATTTAATGGAACCCAACAATTTTTCTTAGCAAAATTTAAAGCATATATCTTATCATAACAAAATTTTGCTAAATGGCCTTTGCGGCCACAATGTGTACATTTGTATACCTTAGTATACTTATGTGAGTGTGTATGATCATGGTGTGCAACATAAGCATGATGATGTGCATGAATGAATGGAGTTTGTTTCTTTGAAAATAAGGACTCCAATCTCTTATGATTAAATGCACATGTGCTCAAAGTAGAGCTCAAATTATTAATTTTATTTTTCAAAAGTACCATCTCACTATCATCAATGGTAGCATGTAAAGAGTAGTGAGAAATAGAATCATTTTTCTTTTTCTTTTGAAAAACATTTTCCTTTTCTTTTTCTTTTTCTTTTTCAAAAATTTTTCTTTTCAAAGAAGTGTTTTCATTTAAAACAATTTCTTTTTGTTTTTCCACCAAAATAATCTTATCTTTCAAAATAGTGTTCTTTTCACATAAATCATTTAATTTAGAAAATAAGGAAACATTTTCATTTTTCAAATTCTCATTTTCCTTTTCTAAGCATGCAACCTTATTTTTAAATGAATCATTTTCATTAAGCATGCAATCATATTTCTTTTTCAAATTTTTATTTTCTTTCTTAATCATGTCATATTTTTCAAGCACAAGTTGACAAAAAGTAGTAAGCTCAACATATGACATGTCTACATCCTCATCTACCTCGGATTCGGTAGTTACCTCAAGGGGGTTATCCCTTGGACCATGTAGCACTTGCTGGAGGTGTCGCTTCCAACATCCGAATCGCTCCCCGCATAATATAGATCTTTTTCGCCAAGGGAGATGAGGGTATTCCAAACTACAAAAGCCAAATCAAGATTAGAAACCCTAGATAAATAATCATCATTTAGGGTTGACTTTAAAGCATGTAGGGTTTTTGCATTAGCCTCAATATTCTTACCATTTAAACAATAATCATTTTTAGTAGTGGCAAGATAAACATGAATACCTAAGGCTTTGAGGTACAATGACATCTTAACCTTCCAAATTTGGATGTTAAGAATGTTAAAGGTGGGTGGTGCCGTGAACTCCATGGTGTCTGTACAAAAATAGTGATTAGCCTAAAAAGAGGATCTTTAACTCTAGGTTGTTAGACCCAATCAAGAGCACTAGCTCTGATACCAATTGTAAGTTCACCTAGAGGGGGGGTGAATAGGTGATGGCTAATCTAATGGTCACTTAATGCCAAATAATGCGGAATTAAAACTAATTATGACCTAAACAAGCTATTACACTAAACACTGTGTATAACACAAGAGTGTTGCCGAATTCCCCGTGAAGGGCTCTGGACAAACTCCTCTAGATTCCCCTGGATATGGGTTGAGGTGCCGCGTTGGCTCTCTTGGTTAAATACAAGTGTTAGCAAACAACCCAAGCAAGTATATCAATTTAGCACACAAGTATATCAAGCATGAAAAGATAAACACAATATAAGCATGCAAGATATAGACAAGAGACAAAGAGAGAGAGAAGAGAGTGAGCAATCGCAAACACAAGGGATTTGTTTCGAGGTTCGAGCACACTTGCTCTACATCCCCGCCTTTGACACACGAAGGATTTCCACTATAATCGATCCCACTGGATCACCCGGTGCCGCAACACCTACAATGAGTTCCCACTAGAACTCCTTGGACTCTCTCTAGTCCGTACACACGCAAGCCCCACAAGCTCGCCGAGGCCGCACCTCAAACACCAAGTTTGCACCCGAACTCGAAACAACGCGGACACACACGTCCGCCTCCTCAAAGAACAAAGAAAAGATCTCTTGGTGATCTAAACACTTTGATCACCAATAAAAGCTCTCACTACAACACTCCTATAGAATGAATAATCAATAGGTTGCTCAAGTGTTTGTGTGAGAAAACAAGGAAAGAATCTTTTGTGAAAAACTCAAGAAAATCTCTTTTGAACACTCTTGATAATCTCCCCTTTTGATAGGAAATATTTGCTCTCTATTTTGTGGAGAAAAACTCTGAAATGAGTAGGAAAAACTGGCTCAAAAACAATCTCCAAATCTTCTAGAAAACAACCCCCAAATGACCCTTTTTATAGAGTCTGAAAAACTAGCCGTTGGGGCTCTGTCAGACCTGTCGGTCGACCGCCTGGTCGACTGGCCAACGATCATATTTCAGACCGTTGTGCCATCGGTCGACCGGTCGGTCGACCGAGGCACATTACAGAGAGCAGACTCTCTGTCCGGTCGACCGCCCGGTCGGCCGGGGCCTTTCCAGAGAGCAGAGCTCTCTGGACGGTCGACCGGGTCAGTCGACCGGCCATCTGCCAGTCAAGGCGTGCACGTCTGTGCACGTCGGTCGACCGGCCCGGTCGACCGACTTCAGCACTAGTCGACTTGTTTGGTCGACTAGTCGACTAGCTGAAGCCTGAAACAAAAATCAGGGATTAAAAAGTTTGTCTTTTATTTCTTAAATAAATCCCATAAATTCACAGAAAATCTACAAAAATAGTTTCAGTGTTATACTTAGATAATCAAACATGCTTGCACAAAATCAAGGAATGTTACAAATGTTTTGAACTATTTTTGTAAGTTGGAAATATTGGTTCAAAATGAAAACTGTATTTTTCCAAACTTGATTTTTCCAAAACTTATCCAAATACAAAAACAAGATATTGTAATTCATTTTAAGGCATAGTGTGTATGGATATGATCCACTACACAATCAAGATGAAATATCTATGTTTTTGACATTAAGCTCTAAATATGGTTTTGGGTTAAACATATGTAAATGAAATACCGAAAACCAAAATGATATTTTTCCAAAATGAAAAGTCTTTTCTAAACTGAAAATTCTTTTATGAAAAGACATATAAAACAAGAGTGTGTATGTGATATATACTTGAGCAATCCACCAACTATTCTATCCTTTACATTTTAACTAAAAACAAAATCTTCTAAAATAAATCTAGACACAAGTCTTCATCTTCTTGAAGTCTTCACTTGAAGCCTTCTTGACTTGGTCCAAACACCGTGCTAGCTCCAAAACTTGACTTTAAATCCTTTGTTGAAGCTATGCACCTACTAAGATCTTGATCACAAATCTGTCACTAATTAAACACAAGATCATTAGTAAACATAACTACATGATTTGATCATCATCAAAACTAGAGTTATGGGCCTTTGGGCCAACATAAGGTTATTCATTGCAAATCTGCCTATGAGATTTGGTCACACCTAGTTGTCACACAAGAGGGGACATTATAAGTCAAGAGAGCTAAGATTAATCTCTTGTGTTCCCAAGATGAGAGTTTTACCATGCATGAAAATGACTCTATTGATGACATGGTCACTAGGTTTACTAAAATCACCAATGGTCTTGCTTCTCTAGGTGATCTATTGATCATGACTAACAGGTAAGGAAGGTCAGTCGTGCTCTACCACCAACATGAGAGATCAAAGGTACAACATTAAAAGAGCTCAATGAAAAGGAAGAGATGGAGCTCATAGGTCTTATCGGCAACCTTAATACCCATGAGATGGGGAGGAAGGCTAGAGAAGAAATGACGCCTCAAAAGAAAAGATGATTGCCTTTAAGTGTACTCCCACCATCTCCGATGATGAAGAAGAAGAAGATGATGATGAAAATCTTTCCCTCCTAGTGAAAAATATAAGGAGGATATACAACAAGGCTAAGTTCAACCATAAAAGACGATGGCAAGGGAAGGAGACAAGTCGATTATTTGCTTCAATTGCCGGAAGCCAGGACACATTGTTGCGGAATGCCGAAAAATCAAAAGCAAGCCATCTACCTCAAAGAAGCCCTATAAGAAGGCTCTCAAAACAATATGGGATTCAGAAAGTAAATCCAAAGAAGAGGTGGATACGACAAACATGTGTTTTATAGCAAATGACAACACACCCAAGGTAACACCCGAACCTTCACTTGATGATTGTCAATTAACAATGGATGAATTGGATGAGGCTTTTGAAGAGTTGTCTAACAACTATAATTTTCTTAAGAATAAATATTTGAAAATAAAAAAGAAAAATGAATTTTTTTCAAAATCAAGTTGTTGTTCTTTCAAAAGAAAAAGATGTTTTATCTTCCACACTTCTTGCTACATAAAAAGATTTTAAGGCACACAAAGTTTCTTGTAAAGCCAAATTTTCTTTAATTGAAAAAGAAATTTCTTATTTAAAACGAAAATTAGCACTTGAAAAATGTTTTGAAGAAATGTGAGGCCATATTTCCTAAGAGGCACATTCTAAGGAAACATGTTCATATTTCTCATGCTACACATGCTCACACTCATCAAGCACAACAAGCCCACACACATCATGCTAAACATGCCCCACACACTAAGCATGCTCATATTTCACATGCTAATCATATACATACACATCATGCATTTGTGTATGGTAGAGTATATCATGCACCTTTTGTGTCCAAAAGGGTCACTTAGCTAAGTTTTGCTTTGATCACATTAATACTTCAAATGATCATGTTTGGGTTTGAATAAGTACACTATAGGATCCAAGAAAATATAGGTACCAAAATCAATAACTTCTTTTCTTGATATAGGTACGCACCAAGGCTCCAAGACGTAGGGAGCAGTGGTACCATGATAGCGGTTGCTCAAGGCACACGACTTGGGATATCAACAACTTTGCAACCCTATCAAGGTATCATGAAGGTGACACCGTCACCTTTGGAGATGATTCAAAGGGAAAAATAATTGGTATAGGTAACATCTAAATTGGCTCATCTCCTTTAATAGAAAATATTGCTTTAGTTGAAGGTCTCAAGCATAACCTCTTGCATTAGCCAACTTTGTAATAAAGATTTTAAAGTTGTTTTTAATGATTTAACTTGCGATGTTTTAGATAAGAAAACAAATATGTGTTCTTTCTTATTTTCGTGAAAACAATATTTATATGATTGATATGTTAAATTTACATTGCAATGCTACTTGTTTAAATGCTTTTAATGAAGATTCTTGGTTGTGGCATAGGAGATTAGGCCATGTTTTGTTTGACCATCTATCTAAAATTAACTCTAAGGAATCGGTGAAGGGTATTCCTTGCTTGAAGTTTGAAAAGGACTAAAAGGACTACATTTGTGATGCGTGCCAACTTGGGAAACAAACCAAGTCCTCTTTCAATGCAGTCAAGAATATCATGACATCTAGACCATTAGAGTTGATCCACAAGGATTATTTTGGTCCAACAAAAACTAAAAGTCTTAGTGGAAATCGTTTTATCTTTATTTTAGTTGATCATTTCTCTAGAGTTACATGGATTTTCTTTTTGGAACACAAAGATGAAGTTTGTTTGCATTTTCATGTTTTTAGAAAAAGAGTTGAGAAAGAAAAAGATTTTTTGATTTTGCGCATAAGGAGTGATAAAGGTGGTGAATTTATTAACTATTATTTATCACTTATTGTGAAGAAAATAGAATTAAACATGAACTATCTTGTCCTAGAACTCCACAAAATCATGGAGTCATTGAAAGGAAAAATCATACTCTTCAAGAGATGGCTATGACAAAGATTAGTGAATACGGTCTCCCTCAGTATCTACGGGCCGAGGCTGTAAACACTTCATGTTACAATTGAATAGAATTTATTTTTGCAAAAATACTTTCAAAACTCCTTTTGAGATTTCCTTTTTAAGAAAACCAAATGTTTCGTATTTTAGAGTTTTTAGTGGTAAATGTTTTGTTTAAACACCATAAATAATTTAGGTAAATTTGATGCCAAAACATATGAAGCTATATTTGTTAGGTATTCAAATTTTAGTAAGGCCTATAGAGTCTTCAATAAGTCTACTTTGACTATTGAAGAGTTTATGCATGTCAAGATTGAGAAATCTAATGGTTTTGTGAAGAAAGTTATAGAAATTGATTCCTTAAGTGAAGACATGGAGAAATATCCTTGAAGGACTCACCAATGTAAGAAGACAAGTCGAAGGATGAAGAATATGGTAAATTTCAAGACATTGAAGTGGAGACAACACAACCACTTCCAAAGAATTGGAGATATGCTACAAATTAATCAGTCACATATATTGCATATACGTTGTCACATTACCATACTTTTTGTCTAATAAATCCTATTAATAAGTCTTATTCTTCTTTGTTAAATGTAGGCCCTTTGCTAATAGAAAGGAAAGAGAAACAAGCCCAAAAGCCCATCAAATTCTGACTTAATTCAGAATAAATTTGAAATCAAGGAATCAGGACAAATCTTGGCATATCAGAGAGGTTGAAAACCGGTTGAAATGAATCTTCTCAAATCAAGCGGTTGAAGCTAACAATCAAAGGCCATTTAGTTAAATCCTGGAGCTGAAACGAGAAAACCAGTAGAAGATATGGGCGAATCAACAAACCGGGGAGTCCCACCATTTGGGTGTGGCCACCTGGCCACACCAGGGCCGCGGAAATGCGGCCCAAGCCACATTTTTGTGGCTTGGTTAGGGTTGTTGGGGGAGCGTTTGCTCCCCCAATCTTCCTACGACCTCCCCCTCTGGTTTTTTCCCTATAAATACCATTTTCAACAGAGAAGAAGAGAGCGAAGACTAGGATTAGAATTTTATTTATTCTTTTAGGTTTAGGCTCTTTGTTAGATAGTACAAAAGTTGTATCTTTATTTTATAGTTTGTAGTTCAGTGCAAATACCAGTGAGAGAGAGGAATTGAGTGATTGTATTCTGAAAATTGAAGTGACATCAATACAAGGATCAAGCTACAATTTCTTCCACTCATTTTACGGTATGTCATGCTTTAGTTACTTGCATTGTTCTTTGTCTTCCATGAGTAGCTAAATCGGTTTTCTAGGCTCACTATTACTCCTCTCTTTGACCCCTCTTCTTTTCAAATGGTTTTCATGAAAAGACCAAATGAATCATTTGCATGCCTAACTTAAGCCTTTCTTCTAGAAAGTGTTCTTGAAGGCACATGAGGATGGGTTTGGATTTTTAAACTTCTACTTCTTTTAAAAAAAAAAACGTTTCTTGAACTTGTTTTTAATTCATACTTGAACTTCTTGATGATTTAACATTCAATTCGAGATGATTTCTTAAAGAAAAGAATTAACTTTTCCAACCATCTTATGTGCTTTACTTAAAACTTTCTAAAATCAATCCTAAGTGTTTGTCTATGATCAAATTGAGGCACTAAGGATTTCAAAAGAAGAACATATCATTGAGTAGTGAGATAGTGAGCCTAGATTTTCCTTTATTAAAAAACAACAAATCACTTTTTAAACTTTATACAAAATTCACCTTTTCCAAAGCCTTCTCTAAATTTGCAACTTTTTTTAATCATCTCCCTTCTCTCCATTTTCTTTTTCAACTTAAAAGAAATACACCAACTTCACTTTTTGTTATCTAACAAAAACACCGAAAAGCTTCTATCGTATTCCTCCTCGTGGACACGACTCGTTAGCCCAAAACTACACGGTAATTCTCTTATCTCTTTGATTTAACAATCAATTTTTGGCGCCGTTACCAGGGAGGGAACGATGTATTTGTTTTTTAACAAGTTTGGTGTCTTATTTCAGGGACGTCAAGATTCAGATCTAGCATTCAAGCTTTGTAGTAGAAGACTTGCAATTATGTGCCCCTACTCTCGAAAGTAGGAAACATAATTTCAAGAAATTGCTTGTGCAAAAGTTGAAATTTTTGTTGGACTACTAAAAGTCTTTTTTGCAGGACATATTGCTTGCAAAAATTAAGTTTTGTGTGTTATATTCTTGCTATATCTGCTATCCACCATCCCTGTTTTAATCCAACAGTAATTTAAGTGATTGTTAATTTCTTAAAAAATGTTTACACTTGCATTCTAGGCATTTGTCTAATTATGTTTATTTTACAATTACTGTTGAAGAGAGCTAGAGACAAGGTACGTATGCATAGCATATAGTTTAGGAAACATTCTTGGGTGATATTTGCTTTTGAATGTTACTTTTCTATATCTTGCACACTTTGCACAATAAATTCTAAGGGCAAAACCTAATTCAAGATAAGGTGGGGAAGTCATTACCCTTCCTTAGCCCACAAACCATCTCCAAGCACGCACAACCGAAGCCTAAGTAAAATCTAACAGACGTTGGCCTTAGGGATTATCCTAAGGGGGGAAGGTGTTAGAATTTGACTCCTGCCAAATGAGTGTCGAGGAAAGGGAATGAGGGGCGAAACCCCGAAGGCTGGTGGTTTGGCTTAATTAGGCCTGTCACTTTGCGCGGATACCTCCCACCAATCTTGCCCTGACCTGGCTGATTAGCTTGTGGTCAAAGTCTACATTATACCTCCTGTGGACAATCAACCAGTTAGGAGTTGTCTAGGTCAGGGTTACCTTAGACTAGGCTTGGTTGATTACTCTTGTTGACTATTAGTAAACTTATTTGTGATTGTGATTGTGTTTGTGTATGCAAGTGTGGTCAAGAGACCCTAGTTCATCTAGGTTGACTAGAAACACATCACCACCCAAGTTTGAACCAAGACCAAATCCGGTTATGGCTCAACCAACCTCATTGCAGGATAGGTTCTATCCCATTAGAACCTCACTTCCATCTTGCATTCTACTTCCATCGGCTGGTGAATACAATTTTGAGCTCAAACCTCAATTCATCAACACACTCCCCAAGTTTCATGGCTTAGAGTCTGAAGTTGCTTACTTCTTCATAAGAGAATTTGATCTTCATAAGAGAATTTGAGCAAGTATGTCTAATGATGAAAATCCCACACCTTATAGATGATGCTATTAGGTTGAGATTTGTCCCTTTCGTACTTAAGGACTTAGCCAAGAAATGGCTTTACCGCTTAGCGGCAGGCTCTATCACATCTTGGGATGGTTTCATTAAGGTTTTCTTAAAGAAATTCGATCCAATTCATAAGACCGCTCTCATTAGGAAGAACATCATGCAATTCAAGTAAGAACCTAGTGAACCGTTTTGGAGGTACTTTGAACATTTTAAAGACCTCCTTGTCCAATATCCTCATCATGGAATAGAGAAATGGCGACAATGCCAAATTCTTTATGACGGTTTAGACTATTCTACCAAAACCCTCTTAGAAAGTATGTGTCAAGGGGGATTCTTACAGAAGGATGAAAATGAAGGATGGGATCTATATGAAAACCAAGCAGAAAAGACCATCCAATGGGAACCTACTAGTGAAACCTCTAGGAATCCAAACTCCATCTCTTCAAAAGGAGGTCTCCATTCTATTGAATCATCCATAGATAATGAGGCTAAGTTAGTTAGAACTAAGAACCAAGTCCAGTCAATCAAGTCAGCCCAAACCAATTTCTAACTCCGGGCTATACTTACTGTCAAGCCATGAATCATGTGTTTGAGGAGTGTCCTGTGTTTCGGCTCAGCAACAATACCCTGAACTGATGAATGCAACCTTTTCAAGGCTGAACAATAACCCTTACGCACCAACGTACAATCCTGGCTAGAGAAATCACCCTAATTTCTCATGGAGCCAAAATAACAATGACCACTCACGGTCAAATCATGCAAACCACTTCCATCATGCTAATAATTCTTCCAATCATCAACCCAACTTTTCAATTTTCACAATAATTCTCCTAACAATCCACTTAACTTTTCAAACTATCAACAAAACTTTCCTCACCAAGCTCCACAATCTTCCTTCCAGAATTCTCAACTAGAAAGGAGAATGACTGACTTTGAGAGAAACAAGAAAAGATACATGAAAAACTAAGATTCTCTCATGCAAACTACATAGAAGTTAGAGGTTCAAATGAGCCAGCTAGCTACTCCACAAAATGAGAGACAGAAGGGTACCTTGCCTAATCAGCCCATAAGGAATCCTAGGAATTCTCAACAAGCTTATTTGGCTGAGGATCAATCAATGAATGAATATAATGTTGTTCATACATTGAGGTCGGGAAAGAAAGTTGATAACCATGTGTCAATACCATCTAATCCCATTCAGCACAACCACAATCAAGCATCCACCTCATCTAATCTAAATCCTTCCAAGTCTGACGAATCTGAAAAAGATAAGTCAACCGGTCAGGTGCACCAGCCTATAGTACCATTTCCTAATAGGCTGAAAAACAACAAGCAAAATCCACACATGGACAAGATAATTGAGATATTTAATCAAGTGAAGATAAATGTGCCACTTCTTGATGCCATCCTATGCTAAGTTTCTTAAGGACATGTGCACCAAGAAGAGAAAGACCAATGTACCTTAAAAGGTCTTTTTAGCCACTAACATTAGTGAGCTACTATCGGGTCTGATCCCTATTAAGTACAAGGATCCAGGTAGTCCTACCATTTCCTGCACAATAGGATAAGCCGAGATTAGTCGTGCATTTCTTGACTTGGGGGCAAGTATCAACTTGCTGCCATTCTCAATTTATCAACAACTCAGGTTAGGCGATCTTAGTCTAGCTCGAATCACTATCCAACTGGCTAACCGTTCAGTGAAAGTTCCAAAAGGGAAGATTAATGATGTCCTTATCCGGGTCGGAGAGTTTATTTACCCTGTTGATTTCATAGTTCTAGAGACACAACCTGTGTGCAATTATAGGGTTCAAACTCCGGTTATCCTAGGGCGACCATTCCTTACTACTGCCAATGTCATCATCAATTGTAGGAATGGGTCCATGAGGTTAACCTTTGGGGACATGACTAGAGAAGTCAATGTCTTCAAACTAGGAAAATAACCCTGTGATGTTGAGGACCAAACATTTGAAGTCAACCTCATTGAGAACATGACAAGTGAACATAGGGAAGAATTGGAACTAGAAACTGAGTGCGACTTCGGGTTAGAGTCTGACGACTTTAGTCTAGATCAGGATGTTAAGTCAGCTATAAAGTGGGCCTCGAACTCTATTTCATCAAACATGGAGCCAACAAATTTGACTAATCCTTCCAGTGAGCCTTCCTCTTCCTTAGAATTGAAAGCCTTACCTGCGCATCTCAAGTAAGTCTATCTAGGAGAACAAGAGACCTTTCCTGTCATCATTGCCTCCCATTTAAGTGACAAAAAAGAAGAAGATCTTAAAGAAATTCTAAGAAAACATAGAGAAGCCATTGATTGGACTATAACTGATATAAAGGGATTAAGTCCAACCATCGTTCAACATCGCATTCATCTCTCAATGAAGATGCCACACCTAAAAGAGACCCACACTGTAGGTTAAACCCTATAATGCAAGAGGCTGTTCATGCTGAAATTGTAAAACTCTTAGACAATGGGATAATTTATCCCATTTCTGATAGCCAATGGGTCAGTCCTATCCACGCAGTTCCAAGGAAATCCGGTTTCACCGTAGTAGAAAACGAGAACAAAGAGTTGGTCCAAACTCGACTTCCCACAAAGATCCGAGTTTGCATTGACTATAGGAAGCTTAATGCTGCAACTCGTACGGACAATTTTTCACTTCCCTTCATTGATCAAATACTTGATGATAGGTAGTAAAAAGTGCATATTTGTCCCCACATTTACTATCATATTTCCCTATTTGTTCTTTTAATTATGCACTATTACTAATGTTTTATTATTTAATGTGTGCAGGCCTTGAGTATTTAAAAAATAAAGGAATAAAGCCTAAATGAAGCCCAGAAAGCCCATGCAAAAATTGTAGTAATTTAGAAGTTTCTACATTACCTAACCTAATCTAAACTTGGATTTTAAGTTCTTTATTTAAAATCTAAGGGAAGAAAAGGAGGATAAGATAGAACTCCTAATTGCTAAAAGAAGAGGAGAAGGATAAGATGAGATGGACTTCTAGTCAACCCTAGTTGCTTGCAAGACAATGCTAAAGATAAAAGGAGAAGAGTTTGAAGATAAAAATCGTTTTAAAAAATTTTTTGGATTTATGATAACTTGCTTCCCAAGTTATCCCGAAATCTCAAGATAAAGAGTCGGTATGCAGAATCTAGAAGGATATACCCAGATGGACAGACCAGAGGAGGCCACGCAAGAAAACGCGTGGCCAGGGGCCACCCTATAGCCGCGAAAACGCGGCCAAACCGCGTTTCCGCAGGTATTTGGATGAGATTGGGTACTTGTTTTCGTGGAGGAGTTGTACCGGGACTCTACTTCCTACATCTCCTATAAATACCAATGCAGAGTAAAAGAGAGGGGGGATCCAGAGACGGGAACTTAGGGTTTTTCTTTAGATTTTCCCTTTTCAAAAATTCTTGTAATTTTGTTTTTAGCATATTTTGGAGAAGGAGAGGAGCGCTGTATTTGGAAGTGACATTCAAATAAAGGTTACATTTTTCTTCTTTGTTATTAAATTTTGTTATTTAATTTTGTTTACTGTCGAGATCGATTATTTGTCTTCTTCTCTCTTTCATGCAATTTTTCACATTAAAAATAAAATTGAAAATAAAATGAAAAAGATGAATAACTAAATCCAATTTGTAGTTTGCTAATCTCTCAATCAACCCTAGTTTAGTTGAGAAAGTGAATTGATTGATCTTCATTTTTAGAAACCCTAGGATTAAAACAGTTTTCTTGAAGATGAATGGACGATAGGTTTTCATAATTTAGGTTACACTTTTAAATGATTCTTCATAAATTCATACTTAAGAACTTTGATAGCATAACTTTAAGTTAAAACTTCTCTTATGCTATACTTAGAAGTTAGTTTAACAACTGTTGAATCTTTAGTAATGCACACTAGTTAGGGTTCCAATGTTATTTTTCTTGCTTGAATTTCTATTAATAACCTAGGATGGATGTTACTTGTTTCAAGATGATATTCACTCTTTGAGACTTACACTATGGGTTGTGGTAGAAGATTAGTGAACTACATATCTCAAATCACTCAAATCTAATCAATCTCTCTCTTTTGTTTTGTTCTAAGTGTAATACAGAGAAATCGTCTGAAACGCTTGCATCGCATCCTTCCCTGTGGATCGACCCGCTTTGGCCCTTGCTGCAGCGGATAGAATTGAAACGAGACTAAGAACTTCTAACTCTTAACTATTTTTAATAACTATTTCTCGTTCCAATCAAAATTTTGGCGCAGTTGCCGGGAAGTAACGGTACGATATTCTCAAAACTAATTCTTTCTTTCTTTCTGTTTGCAGGATTAGAGAACAGGAAATACAACAGTAGCAAAGGACATATAGCAACTCTGTGCCTCTGCCCTAGAAGGTAGAGCAGCAGAGCCTACTATAGAGCCGCGTTTCCGCGGCCATAGCCGCGTTTCCGCGGCCAGAGTAGTGAACTACTCACTGAGTTTTCTGCAGGTTGCTGGAAATTTAAAGTTAGACTTGCTGTTCTGTTAATTTTTCTCTGTAATCACCCTGCACACTGCTAATTAATTAACAGTAACCTATTCGTTGAAAAATAAAAAAAATAGACTCTTGCATCATAGGCACGTGTCTATTTAATTTTTTTTAATTCTGTTGAAGAGTGCTGGCGACAAGGTACGTTTGCATTGCATATAGATTAGGAAACACTCTTGGCTGATTTACTGCTTTTTGAGTGATTACTTGTCTACTTCTTTACACGTACACAAAAAGATTTTAAGGGCAAAACCCATAAATAAGATAAGGTGGGGATTTCATCACCCTTCCTTGGCCCACAAATCATCTCCGTCACACTCACAACCCTAACCCTAAATAAAAATTGACTAGACGTTGGCCCTAGGTTAACTCGGACTCACTAGGAGATTGGCTGAAGGAGGAAGTTGTTCGAAATTAACTCTTGCCAAATCGGTGCCTAGGAAGGGGATTAAGGGCCGAAAGCCCGAAGATCGGTGGTTACTTAATTAAGGAACATCTTTGACGGATAACCTCCCACCGGTCTTGCCACCTACCTGGTCGATTAACTTGTGGTTAAGGTCAGCAATATACCTCCTAAAGACAGTCTAAAGTTAGGAGTCTTCTAGGTCAAGGCTTACCCTAGAATAGGAATTTTGACTATATTTTTTTTCTTTGATTGATTGGGTGAACTTGTTTGTTAACTGTGCATGTCAGCTTGGTCGAGAGACCCATTCACATCTAGACTAACTAGAACCAGTTCACCACCCGAACAAAAACCCGACTCACACATGGCACAACCACCGTCACTACAAGATAGGTTCTATCCTATTAGGACCTCTCTTCCTTCTTGCATTCAGTTACCCGATGAAGGTGTTGACCAATTTGAGCTCAAACCACAATACATCAACACTCTTCCCAAATTCCATGGACTTGAATATGAGGATGCATACTTTTTCATAAGGGAATTTGAAGAAGTATGTCTCATGATGAAGATACCCAGCCTAGGAGTAGATGCCATCAAATTACGATTTGTCCCATTCACTTTGAAAGACTTAGCAAAGAAATGGCTCTACAGTCTAGAGGCCGGTTCAATATCCTCATGGGATAATTTCGTCAAAGCCTTCTTAAAGAAATTTTATCCCGTTCACAAGACTGCATTAATTAGGAAAAGCATCTTGCAGTTTAAACAAATAGCCAATGAACCTTTTTGGAAATACTTCGAACGTTTTAAGGACCTCCTTGCCCAATGCCCTCACCATGGGATAGAGAAATGGCGACTTTGTCAAGTTCTTTATGATGGATTAGAATATCAAACTAAAACGCTATTAGAATCCATGTGCCAAGGAGGATTTTTGAAAAAGAACGAACATGAAGGATGGTTATTATATGAAGAATTAGCTGATAATACCATCCAATGGGAATCAACTCCGAAAAAATTTAGGACTAATGACCCTACTTCTTCTAAAGGAGGTATCCATTCCATTGAGGCTAACATAGCTACCGACGCTAAACTAGCTGCTGTGATGCGAAGACTAGAAGCTCTTGAAACTAAAGAACCAGTCTCTGTGAACCAAGTCAGCCCAACACCTTCGGCGGGCTGTACTTATTGTCAAGACATGAACCATGTGTTCGAGGAATATCCC
Source organism: Agave tequilana (assembly GCA_038442645.1). Classification (NCBI taxonomy): domain Eukaryota; kingdom Viridiplantae; phylum Streptophyta; class Magnoliopsida; order Asparagales; family Asparagaceae; genus Agave; species Agave tequilana. The sequence goes on from JAVJIF010020661.1 coordinate 23,095, forward strand.
GTCTTTATCGCGCATCAAATCTTGCCTGAACATATGAGTGCGGCCTTCACAAGGCCCGCTAACAATCCATATTCGCCCACCTACAATCCCAGTTGGAGAAATCATCCAAATTTTTCATGGGGCCCAAGCAACAATGATCAAACAAGGCCCAAATTCTCCAACAATTTCCAAAATTCTCCTTATCAACAAAATTTCCGCAGTCAAAATCCTCCACACTCTTTCCAAAATTCACAAATGGAAACAAGACTCTCCAACATGGAAAGAAAGGTGAACACTTTAGTTAAAAGCCACGACACGCTGGCTCAAGTCTTGACTAGGATAGAGATCCAACTGAATCAACAAGAAAGACAAAAGGGAACTCTACCAAGTCAACCATTGCCAAACCCTAGGAATCCTAGGCAAGCCAATGAGGCTCAAGACCCAAACCAGTGTAACTTGGTTCATACACTAAGATCAGGGAAACAAGTTGATAATCACGTATCCATGCCACAGGACCCATCTCAATTGTCCATTCCATCTAGTTCCACTCCATCTCCACAAAACTCCAAAGAAACTGAAGTTGATAAATCAGCAAGACAGGTGCACCAACCTACAGCCCCATTTTCGAGTAGGCTTAGGAGTAATAATAATGCACATATGGAGAAACTACTCGAGGTGTTTAATCAGGTTAGGCTCAATATACCACTTCTTGATGCAATCCAACAGGTCCCTAGTTATGCCAAATTCCTTAAGGACATGTGCACCAAGAAAAGAAAGACAAATGTGCCTAAGAAGGTTTTTCTAGCCACTAACATTAGTGAGCTATTGTCCAACCAGATCCCAGTCAAGTACAAGGACCCTGGTTGCCCCACCATTTCCTGCACAATAGGTCGAGCTGAAATCAATCGAGCACTCCTCGATTTAGGAGCTAGCATTAATTTGCTTCCTTTCTCCGTATATCAACAACTTGGATTAGGAGAACTCAACCCAACCCAAGTTACAATCCAATTGGCTGATCGCTCATTAAAGTTCCTAAGGGAGAGATCAATGATGTCCTCATATGGGTGGGAGACTTCATTTACTCAGTCGATTTCATTATTTTAGAGACACAACCTGTGTCTAATCCTAGGTCCTAAACTCTCGTCATCTTAGGACACCTGTTCCTAGCAACCGCGAATGCAATCATAAATTGTAGAAACGGATCCATGAGATTGACTTTTGGGGATATGACCAAGGAAGTCAATGTTTTCAACTCAGGTATACATCCCTACGACATAAACGACCAACCCTTTGAGGTTAACTTCATTGAAAACATGACTAGTGAGCACAACGAGGAGATCACACTAGAGTCAAAGGAAGAGGAAGAGTTAGAATCTGATGATCTCAACCTTGATGAGATTGAATGGGCAGCAAATCCAAGTTCTATAGAGATGAAAAATTCAAGCTTAACACCTCCACTTATCGAGCCACATCCTTCTTTGGAGTTAAAGACCTTGCCTAAACATCTTAAGTACGCCTACCTTGGTGAACAAGAGACGTTACCAGTCATAGTTGCCTCCAATTTGACTAATAGGCAAGAGGAAGACCTATTGGCAACCTTTAGGAGACATAGGGAAGCCATTGGTTGGACTATGGCAGATATCAAGGGACTGAGCCCTAAAATAGTCCAGCATAGAATCCATCTAGAGGAAGGGGTTAAACCGAAGAGGGATCCACAGCGTAGGCTAAACCCGCTCATGCAAGAGGCTGTACAAGCCGAAGTAATGAAACTGTTAGATAATGGGATCATTTATCCCATTTCCGATAACGAATGGGTTAGCCCAGTGCATGTGGTCCCTAAGAAGTCCAGCTTTACTGTGGTAGAAAACGACAAGCAAGAGTTAGTGCAAACACGACTGCCTACCAAAGTTCGAGTATGCATAGACTATCGCAAGTTGAACGCCGCCACTAGAAAAGATCATTTTCCCCTCCCATTTATCGACCAAATGCTGGAACGATTAGCTGGCAATGAGTATTACTGTTTCTTGGACGGTTACTCAGGGTAAACCAAATCCCAATAGCCACGGAGGACCAAGATAAGACAACGTTCACGTGCCCATTTGGGACATTTGTCTATCGCCGAATGCCTTTCGGCCTATGTAATGCCCCCGCCACATTCTAACGTTGTATGTTAAGCCTTTTCTCTGACATGGTCGAACGCTTCTTAGAGATTTTCATGGACGACTTCTCCGTCTATGGAAATTCATTTGACCAGCGTTTCCATCACTTGGAGCTAGTGCTGAATAGATGCACCGAAAAGAATTTGACCCTAAATTGGGAAAAGTTGCACTTTATGGTGCAACATGGGATTGTCCTAGGTCATGAGATATCTAGGGAAGGGATCAAAGTGGACAGGGCTAAGGTGGAGATCATAGCCAAACTTCCAATTCCACGAAGCGTGAAGGACATTCGGTCTTTCTTAGGACACGTCGGGTTTTACCGTAGGTTCATTAACGATTTTAGCAAAATTGCTAGACCCCTTACAAACCTTTTAGCTAAAGACGTGCCCTTCATCTTTGATGATAAGTGTAATAGCGCGTGGGAGAAGTTAAAATTGGAACTTATCTCTGCACCTATCATCTCACCTCCGACTGGTCCAACCCTTTTGAGATCATGTGCGATGCCTCAGATTTTGCGATAGGCGCTGTCTTAGGACAACGCAAAGATAACAAGCAACACGTGATCTATTATTCAAGTAGGACACTCAATGACACCCAAGTGAACTATACTACAACCGCGAAAGAATTCTTGGCAGTAGTGTTCGCTTTGGAAAAATTCCGCCCATACCTACTTGGGACCAAGACCACAATATTAACTGACCATTCTGCACTTCGATACCTAATGCTAAAAAAGGATGCGAAGGCCCGACTCATTCGTTGGATCCTCCTCCTTCAAGAATTTGATCTCGAAATTCGAGATAAAAAGGGTGTTGAGAATGTAGTTGCAGACCATCTCTCTCGTGTGCAAAACGCCCCTTCTGACGAACTGCCCATCAATGACAATTTTCCCGATGAACAACTTCTAGCCATCTCTACGAAACCATGGTTTGCCGACATAGTAAATTACTTAGTCACAACCAAACACCACCTAATTGATCAAAACAGGATAGATACCGATTCTTGTCTCAAGTCCGGTATTACATATGGGAAGATCCTTATCTTTTCAAATATTGTAGCGACCAAATTATTAGGAGATGTGTTCCCGATGAGGAAACTAGAAGCGTTCTAGCCTTTTGTCACGAATTTTCTTGTGGTTGACACTTTGGTCCACGCAAAACTGCCGAAAAGTTCCTACAAAGTGGCTTTTATTGGCCCACTTTGTTTAAAGACGCATTTGACTTCTGCAAAACTTGCACAAGATGCCAAATGACAGGAAGGATTTCTAAACGAAATATGATGCCCCTAAATCCGATTCTAGAAGTAGAACTTTTTAATGTTTGGGGCATTGATTTTATGGGTCCCTTCCCTAATTCGTTTGGGCACCAATACATCTTGTTGGCTGTAGATTACTTGTCCAAATGGGTTGAAGCCGTCCCTTGCAAGACAAATGATAATAAAGTTGTTGTCAAATTCTTGAAAGAAAACATCTTCTCACGCTTTGTAACCCCTCGTGCCATAATTAGTGACAATGGTACACATTTTTGCAATAGAAATTTTGAAGCTCTTATGCGAAAATATGCCATAACACACAAGTTATCTATGCCATACCATCCTCAAACCAGTGGACAGGTAGAAGTTTCCAATAGGCAAGTCAAGCTTATCTTGGAGAAAACTGTGAATCAAAATAGGAAGGACTGGTCCACCAAATTGGTAGATGCCTTATGGGCATATAGGACCGCCTTTCAAACGATTCTAGGAATGTCTCCCTATAAACTAGTCTTTGGAAAGGCTTGCCACCTTCCTGTTGAGATAGAGCACCGAGCCTTATGGGCAATTAAGCAGCTGAATTTTAATCTAGATAAGGCTGGTGAACTTCAGAAATTGCAAATTTCTGAATTGGAGGAGTTGAGGAATGAAGCATATGAAAATGCGAAAATTATGAAGGATAGGGTTAAGGTTTTTCACGATAAGTTCATCAATAGAAAAACTTTTGTCCAAGGACAAAAAGTATTACTCTATAACTCTAGACTTCATCTCTTTCCAGGCAAGTTAAAATCAAGATGGACAGGGCCTTTCATTGTTAAGACTGTGTTTCCACACGGAGCCATAGAGATATACGACCTAAAAATGGAAATACATTCAAGGTAAATGGCCAACGTCTTAAAATATTTTTGGAATCAGTACCGGAAGTAAATCCAGCCATGGGTCTTTTTGACCCAATGTATCGGTAACTCTATCTCTCTGCCATTCATGCATTCATGCATTCCATTCATACATTGGGGACAATGCATGAGACAAGTGTGGGGGAGGGTATAACCTTAAAAAAAAATTAAAATAAATAATAAAAAAAATTTCTTTATATTTTAACATTGTTCTAACATTGTTCTAACATAACAGTAATAAAATAATAATAATAATAATAAAATAATAATAAAAATAAAAAGATATATAAAAAAAGGACAATATTTTGACTTATCTTTTGAAAGAAATCTAAGTTAATCTTAAGAATTAGGAAAATCATGATTAGGATTTCTAAAAACTTGGTCAAAATAAAATAAATTGTTGAATTTTTAGGTATAGGAGAAAAAATTGAATAAGTAATTAGTCTTGATTTTTACCTTAATGAAATATGCATACCTAACACACTACATCTAGGATTCTAAGAGAAAAGACTCTTGTGCCTCATAAAAAAATATAATAATAATAATAATAATAATAATAATAATAAAAATTCACTAATTAAGCTGGATACATGTGCCTCAAGAAGCATAAGTATTCACGCCTAAAGGTGATTTTATAAATAAAGTCCTTAGTTTTGTGACCTAGTTCACTCGAATCCTTAAGTCCGTGGGGTGTTTTCTCACCCGGTGCCCTAAAACCAACCAGTTTGGGAGGCACCGACTTTAAGTTCGCTACATGGGTGGATTAGAAAGCCTAAGAAAACTAAGAAAAATTATTTATATATGTACTAACACATCTAATAGTCAATTAGTTAGGCATGAGGGCCTCAAGAAGCCTTGATACTTACACAAAAGAAAATTAGATGAGTTATACATATTAAAAAAAAAAGAGAAAATAATCATAAAGAGGCATGAAAGTCCAAGTTAAAGAATTCTAGTAAAGGTTCACAAGGACGCATATGACTTAGGGTAACGAAAGAGACTATACAAAAATTCAATTTTGATTCTTACCTAAAATGGATAACAATTTATTATATAAAGACTAAGTTTAAGAATGAATAAAAATGATAATCCTAAAACTTATAGATTACTTAGTCTCTTCAAACGTATTTCAAATATTTTCCTTTTTATGGATTTTGTGGGTGTAATCCGCTGAAAACCCTCACAAGACAACACTCGTCCTCTAGGGTAACCTAGACGTTTAACGGCTTATTGCACATGCTAAGTGCAACCGTGATGCCTATGAAAGTGAGTTAGGATAGATTAGTTTTTCTTTTCTTTTTGATTTTTACTCGAGGACGAGCAAAAAGATAAGTGTGGGGGTGTGATAGGTAGTAAAAGTGCATATTTGTCACCACATTTACTATCATATTTCCCTATTTATTCTTTTAATTATGCACTATTACTAATGTTTTATTATTTAATGTGTGCAGGCCTTGAGTAATTAAAAAAATAAAGGAATAAAGCCTAAATGAAGCCCAGAAAGCCCATGCAAAAATTGTAGTAATTTAAAAGTTTCTACATTATCTAACCTAATCTAAACTTGGATTTTAAATTCTTTATTTAAAATCTAAGGGAGGAAAAGGGAGGATAAGATAGAACTCCTAATTGCTAAAAGAAGAGGAGAAGGATAAGATGAGATGGACTTCTACTCAACCCTAGTTGCTTGAAAGACAAGGTTAAAGATAAAAGGAGAAGAGTTTGAAGATAAAAATCGTTTTAAAAAAATTTTTGGATTTATGATAACTTGCTTCCCAAGTTATCCCGAAATCTCAAGATAAAGAGTTGGTATGCAGAATCTAGAAGGATATACCCAGATGGACGGACAAGAGGAGGCCACGCAAGAAAACGCGGGGCCAGGGGCCACGCTATAGCTGCGAAAATGCGGCCATAGCCGCGTTTCCGCGGGTATTTGGATGAGATTGGGTAACTGTTTTCGTGGAGGAGTTGTACCGGGACTCTACTTCTACATCTCCCATAAGTACCCCTACAGAGTAATAGAGAGGGGGGATCCAGAGACGGGAACTTAGGGTTTTTCTTTAGATTTTCTCTTTTCAAAAATTCTTGTAATTTCGTTTTTAGCATATTTTGGAGAAGGAGAGGAGCACTGTATTTGGAAGTGACATTCAAATAAAGGTTACCTTTTTCTTCTTTGTTATTAAATTTTGTTATTTAATTTTATTTACTGCTGAGATCGATTATTTGTCTGCTTCTCTCTTTCATGCAATTTTTTAAAAATAAAAATTGAAAATAAAATGAAAAAGATGAATAACTAAATCCAATTTGTAGTTTGCTAATCTCTCAATCAACCCTAGTTTAGTTGAGAAAGTGAATTGATTGATCTTCATTTTTAGAAACCCTAGGATTAAAACAGTTTTCTTGAAGATGAATGAATGATAGGTTTTCTTAATTTAGGTTACACTTTAAATGATTCTTCATAAATTCATACTTAAGAACTTTGATAGCATAACTTTAAGTTAAAACTTCTCTTATGCTATACTTAGAAGTTAAGTTGAACAACTGTTGAATCTTTAGTAGTGCACACTAGTTAGGGTTCCAATGTTATTTATCTTGCTTGAATTTCTATTAATAACTTAGGATGGATGTTACTTGTTTCAAGATGATATTCACTCTTTGAGACTTACACTATGGGTTGTGGTAGAAGATTAGTGAACTACATATCTCAAATCACTCAAATCTAATCAATCTCTCTCTTTTGATTTGTTCTAAGTGTAATACAGAGAAATCGTCCGAAACGCTTGCATCGCATCCTTCCCTGTGGATCGACCCGCTTTGGCCCTTGCTGCAGCGGATAGAATTGAAACGAGACTAAGAACTTCTAACTCTTAACTATTTTAATAACTATTTCTCGTTCCAATCACTTTAACGATTGGCGGACCACGAGTATTACTGTTTCTTGGACGGTTACTCGGGGTATAATCAGATTCCTATTGCTCCTGAGGACCAAGAAAAGACTACGTTCACATGCCCATTTGGGACATTTGCTTATAGTCGAATGCCTTTCAGCTTGTGCAATGCCCCTGCAACATTTCAACGTTACATGTTGAGTCTTTTCTCTGATTTGGTAGAACGATTCTTAGAGATCTTTATGAATGATTTCTTCATCTACGGAGATTCATTCACTCAATGTCTCTACCATTTAGAAATTGTCCTCCAACATTGTACTGCGAAAAATCTGACACTGAACTGGGAAAAATACCGCTTCATGGTAAAATATGGAATTGTCTTAGGTCATGAAATCTCCAAGAAAGGAATTAAAGTGGATAGAGCCAAAATTGAGGTTATTGCAAAGCTTCCCATGCCCAAATGCGTTAAGGATATTAGATCCTTCTTAGGACACGCCGGTTTTTACCGAAAATTTATCAAGGATTTTAGTAAGATTGCTAGGCCCTTAGCTAATATGTTAGTTAAGGACGTGTCCTTCACTTTCGATGCTGAATGTATGAATTCTTAGGAGAAGCTTAAGAGAGAGCTTATTTCTGCACCAATCATATCTGGACCGGATTGGTCTAAGCCGTTCGAAATCATGTGCGATGCGTCCGATTTTGCCGTAGGTGCTGTCCTAGGACAACACATTGATAACAAGCAGCACGTGATTTACTACTCTAGTAGGGCCCTCAACGATGTTTAATTGAAATACACTATAACTGAGAAGGAATTCTTAGCAGTAGTGTTTGCCTTAGAGAAATTTCGTCCCTACCTACTAGTGTCCAAAACCACCATTTTCACCGATTATTTTGCGCTTATGTACCTCATGATGAAGAAGGATGCCAAGGCCTGACTCATCTGTTGGATCCTCCTTCTTCAAGAATTCGATCTCAAGATTCGAGACAAGGCGTAGAAAATGTCGTCGCTGACAATCTCTCACGAATCCCTAATTCTCCATGCAACGAATTACCCATTAATGAGGATTTTCCTGATGAAAATCTCTTAGCTATCTTTAGGGAACCTTGGTTTGCTGATATAGTGAATTACTTAGTCACAAACCAAACTCCGTCTCATTGGTCCAAAAACAATATATACCGGTTCTTATCCCAAGTCCGGTATTTCTTTTAGGAGGAAGCGTATCTTTTTAAGTACTGTTCTGACCAAATTATTAGGAGATGCATTCCCGATGAGGAGGTTAAGAGTGTTCTATCTTTTTGTCACAAACTTGCATGCGGTGGACACTTTGGTCCCCGCAAGACTGCTGAAAAAGTGCTACAAAGCGGGTTATTGGCCCACTTTGTTCAAAGATGCTTATGAATTTTGCAAGACATGCCCTAGATGCCAAATGGTAGGAAGGATCTCAAAACGAAATATGATGCCCCTCAACCCAATTCTAGAAATAGAACTTTTTAATGTTTGGGGCATCGACTTTATGGGTCAATTTCCTAATTCATTTGGAAACCAATACATATTGGTTGTTATCGATTATATGTCCAAGTGGGTAGAAGCCATTCCTAGTAAAACTAATGATAACAAAGTTGTCATAAAGTTTTTGAAAGAGAATATTTTTTCACGCTTCGGAACCCCTCGTGCTATTATCAGTGATAATGGCACTCACTTTTGCAATAGATCCTTTGAAGCTCTTATGCGAAAGTATGCCATAACTCACAAGTTTTCCACACCTTATCATCCTCGAACCAGTGGGCAGGTTGAGGTTTCCAATAGACAAGTCAAGCTTATCTTGGAGAAAACTGTGAACTAAAACCAGAAAGATTGGTCCATCAAACTTGTAGATGCCCTATGGGCCTACAGGACCGCTTTCAAGATGATTCTAGGGATGTCTCCTATAGGTTAGTCTATGGTAAAGCTTGTCACCTGTCTATTGAGTTAGAGCACCAGGCCTTATGGGTAATCAAGCAGTTGAATTTCGACTTGACTAAGACCGGTGACCTTCGGAAATTAAAAATTTTCGAATTAGAGGAGTTAAGAAATGTGGCCTATAAAAATGCTAAGATCATTAAAGATAGAGTTAAGATTTTTCATGATAAACACATCATAAGAAAAACCTTTGTCCCTGGACAAAAAGTCTTACTCTATAATTCTAGGCTTCATCTTTTTTCAGGAAAATTAAAATCAAGATGGACTGGGCCATTCGTTGTAAAAACTGTATTTCCACACGATGCAGTAGAGATCAGTGACCCCAAGAATGGAAATGACTTTAAGGTAAATGGTCAACGCCTTAAACCTTTCTTGGAATCGGTGCCGGTAAATGAAACGGCTATGGGTCTTTTTGACCCCGTGTATCGGTAACTTTCCTCGTTTCCATTTTATTTCATGCATCTATACATTTCTTTCATACATTGGGGATAATGCATGAGATAAGTGTGGGGGAGGGTTCTAACATGCCTAATATAACATGACTAATATAATATAAAAAAACGAAGAAAACAAAGAAATATATATATATAAGAAATAAAAAATAATTTTTTTTTGAAAGGTAAGAACAATATTTTGATATAATTTTTGTGAGAAATTAAGTCAATTTTAAGGAATAAGAAAATCATTATTAGGATTTCTTACACTTGGTCAAAATAAGATGACTTGTTTGATTTTTAGGGTTAGGAAGAAAATTTGTGAAAGTAATTTAGTCTTGATCTTTACCTTCATGAAATATGCACACTTTATACACTTACACACTTAGGACTCAAAAACAAAGACTCTTATGCCTTATAAAATATATATATATATATATATATATATATATATATGTATGTATGTATAAAAAATAAACAAATCTAATTATTGATTAGTTAGGTGCTTTGGCCTAAGTAAGCCTTGGTATTTATGCAAAAGATAATTGGATAAGTTTGAGAAACGCCTCTGATTAAGCTGAGTATTTGTGCCTAATGAAGCATAAGTATTCACACCTAAAATGGGTACATTTTATAAATAAAAACTCTTAGTTTTGTGACTTGTCTGCTCGAGTGTTTAAATCCCTAGGGGTGTTTTCTCACCTGGTACCCTAAAACTGTCCGGTTTGGGTGACTAAAGGCTAGTTACATGGGCAGATTAGAAAGCCTAATGGAATTGAGAAATAAATACCACCAAAAAAATAAATATAAGGCATAGGAGTTAATGTTAAAGAACCCTTAGTTAAACTTCACAGTCACGATGGTGCATATGACTCAGGATAAAGTAATAGACTAGATGAGAAATACAATTTAACTCCTTACGTTGATTGATGACATGTTTTTGAATAGAGACCAAGTGTAGGAATGAAAAATTTGATATTCCTATAACTTATAGATTACTTTAACTTACAAATATACTTCAAATATTTCTCCTTTCAAAATGCTTTTCGAAAACACTAACATTTTTTTCTTTCTTTATGGATTTTGTGGGTGCAATCCACTGAAAACCCTCACGAGATAAAACTCGTCCTCTAGGGGTAACCTAGAGGTTTAACGGCTTGTTGCACATGCTCAGTGCAATCGAGTGACCTGCGAAAGTGGTCTAATAATTGACTAGGATTAGTTTTGATATTTTGCTCGAGGGTGAGCAAAAGATAAGTATGGGGGTGTGATCAGTCACATATATTGCATATACATTGTCACATTACCATACTTTTTGTCTAATAAATCCTATTAATAAGTCTTATTCTTCTTTGTTAAATGTAGGCCCATTGCTAAAAGAAAAGAAAGAGAAACAAGCCCAAAAGCCCATCAAATTCTGATTTAATTCAGAATAAATTTGAAATCAAGGAATCAGGGCAAATCTTGGCATATCAGAGAGGTTGAAAACTGGTTGAAATGAATTTTCTCAAATCAAGCGGTTGAAGCTAACAATCAAAGGCTGTTTCGTTAAATCCTGGAGCTGAAATGAGAAACCAGTAGAAGATATGGGCGAATCAACAAACCGGGGAGTCCCACCATTTGGGTGTGGTCACCTGGCCACACCAGGGCCACAGAAACGCGGCCCAAGCCGCATTTTCGTGGCTTGGTTAGGGTTGTTAGGGGAGCGTTTGCTCCCCCAATCTTCCTACGACCTCCCCCTCTGGTTTTTCCCTATAAATACCATTTTCAACAGAGAAGAAGAGAGCGAAGACTAGGATTATAATTTTTGTTTATTCTTTAAGGTTTAGGCTCTTTGTTAGATAGTACAAAAGTTGAATCTTTGTTTTATAGTTTGTAGTTCAGTGCAAATACAAGTGAGAGAGAGGAATTGAGTGATTGTATTCTAAAGATTGAAGTGGCATCAATAAAAGGATCAAGCTACAATTTCTTCCACTTATTTTACGGTATGTCGTGCTTTAGTTACTTGCATTGTTCTTTGTCTTCCATGAGTAACTAAATCAGTTTTTTGGGCTCACTATTACTCCTCTCTCTGACCCCTCTTCTTTTTGAGCGGTTTTGATGAAAAGACCCAATGAATCATTTGCATACCTAACTTAAGCCTTTCTTCTAGAAAGTGTTCTTGAAGGCACATGAGGATGGGTTTGGATTTTTAAACTTCTACTTCTTTTAAAAAAATGTCTCTTGAACTTGTTTTTACTTCGTACTTGAACTTCTTGATGATTTAACATTCAATTCGAGATGATTTCTTAAAGAAAAGAATTAACTTTTCCAACCATCTTATGTGCTTTATTTAAAACTTTCTAAAATCAATCTTAAGTGTTTGCCTATGATCAAATTGAGCCACTAAGAATTTCAAAAGAAGAACATATCATTGTGTAGTGAGATAGTGAGCCCATATTTTCTTCTTTACTAAAAAACAACAAATCACTTTTTAAACTTTATACAAAATTCACCTTTTTCAAAGCCTTCTCTAAATTTGCAACTTTTCTTTTAATCATCTATCTTCTTTCCATTTTCTTTTTCAACTTAAAAGTAAAACACCAACTTCACTCTTTGTTATCTAGCAAAAATACCGAAAATCTTCTATCGCATTCCTCCCCGTGAACACGACCCGTTAGCCCAAAGCTACAGGTAATTCTCTTATCTCTTTGATTTAACAATCACAAATCATCCCAAGACCACATCATAGGTGATGTATCTAAGGGGGTAACTACTCGCTCCGAAATCCATGATATTGTGGGCATCATGCGTTCATTTCATATATTGAGCCCAATAATATCCTCGAACCCGAGGGCGACTCATATTGGTTGCTTGCAATGCAAGAAGAGCTCAATCAGTTTGAGCGCAATCATGTTTGGCACCTTGTTCTTGGACCTCATGATAGACCAATCATTGATACTAAATAGATTTTTAGGAACAAGTTGAATAAGTCAGAAAATGTTATTAGGAATAAAGCTAGGTTAGTGGCCCAAGGTTTCACCCAAATGGAAGGCATCAATTTTGAGGAAACCTTTGCACCCGTAGCACGATTTGAAGCCATACAGATGACACTTGCTTTTGCTTTATTCAAAGATTTTAAGCTTTTTCAAATAGATGTTAAAAATGTATTTTTGAATGGTTTTATTGAAGAGGAGATATATATTGAATAACCTCCCAGGTTTGTTGATCCTACACATCGGAATTTTATTTTTAAACTTGAAAAGGCTTTATATGGTTTAAAACAAGCTCCAAGAGCTTGGTATGAAAGACTTTATATTTTTCTTGTTTCAAATGATTTTGTAAAAGGCAAAATTGACACTACATTATTTACAAAGCATGTTGATAGTGATATCCTTATTATGCAAATTTATATAGATGATATCATTTTTGGATTTACTAATAAAATGCTTTGTAAGGACTTTGAATCATGCATGAAGAATGAGTTCGAAATATCTATGATGGGAGAGCTCAACTACTTTCTTGGACTCCAAATTAAGCAAAGGAGAGATGCGATTTTCATAAACCAAGCCAAATATAAAAGAGAGTTTATCAAGAAGTTTGGGCTTAAAGATTCAAACATATGCAAGACTACCATGGCTACCACAACAAAGCTTGACAATGATGAACAAGGTAAGAACGTTGACATTAAACTTTATAGAAGCATGATTGGTAGTTTGCTTTACTTGATGGCTAATAGGTCGGATATCATGTTTAGTATTTGTCAATGTGCTAGATTCCAATCTTATCCTAAAGACTCCCACTTGATTGCGGTAAAACACATGCTTAGATATATTAAGGGAACTATTGGATGGGCATGTGGTATCCGAAAATCGCACAATTTTCAATGACGAATTTTTTGGATGTCGACTATGCCGGTTGTAGAGTGGATAGGAAGACCACTAGTGGAACTTGTCAATTTTTTGTAATTGTCTAGTTTCATGGTCTTTCAAGAAACAAAATTTTATACCCCTCTCAACCGCCAAGGCGGAGTATATTACGGCTGGGGCTTGTTGTGCACAAATCCTTTGAATGAAATATACTCTCCTTGACTATGATTTGCATTATGATCATATCAAAATATTTTGTGATAATACTAGTACTATTCATATGACTAAGGATGCAAATCAACATAGTAATATCAAGCATATAGATATTAGATATTACTTTCTTATTGATCACTATAAGAAAGGAGATATTGACATTAATATGTTTCTACCGATTTTCAACTTGCAGATATTTTTACTAAACTACTAGATTATACTAGATTTTTATTCATTTGTGGTGAGTTAAATGTTTGCATTATGAATTTATGAGTTTTGAAACTGCTTCATGTTTGTTTCATATGGTTTCATATATTTCCAATTCATACATGTGTTTTTATTGGTATCTCTTTTTGCTTCATATATTTTTTTTGTATACTTTTACTCCTTTTTGATGTATGACAAAAAGAGGGAGAGGTATTTGAGTTATTATCTATAGTTTTGATAGGCTTTCATGATTTTGATACTTATCCCTTATTTGGTATCATGAGCTTTATGTATATTCATTTCCATTATCATGTTTATATGCAATGTCATGATTCATTGTTTTCATTCATTGCATAATATTTTTATAGGAAGGTGGAATGGAAGGATGGTAGGCTATTTCTGCATATTATTCTAAATTGATATATTCTTCATATATGCATCTATGTGACTTGCTTACATTGACAAACTTATTTGTAGTCATATTGATTTCTTTTACTTGATAGATATCATAACTTGAGGGGGAGCTTACCCAACCTCTTTCCTATCATTTATTTTTAAATAACTAATATGTTTTGTCATCATTAAAAAGGGGGAGTTGTGGGCCCAAGGTTACAATCACCAGTTTCTTATTTTGATGATAACAAAACGTATGTGGTTATTTAGTACTTCTCAAGTTCAAATATTTAAGTGTGTTTCAGAGTTCAAGAGGATTCGAGAAGTTTTCTTCCTCAAAAGGAAGATTTATAAAGACTCAAGGCTAGTCAAGTATGGGATTGGAGCTCAAAGCACTTGACTCGCTATTGGAGAAGTCCACTTAAAGATACTTGTAGTCATTAAGAACCTTGAAAGAAAATAGTATGTTAAAGAGTAAAATATAGATTTGAGCTCAACAAGTTACACACACAAATATACACGTTTTCAAAAATACAAGTTCTATCGTATTGGTGTTTTGCATGTTAGGTACTTGATACATGTTTTCAATTTTTTTCAAAATTATATATCCTATTTAGAACATGTATTTCATTTCTTATACATTGCTATATCTCTTTAAAAATAATACAAATATTTTCAAACTAGTTTGGTATTCAAAAATACTCAAAAAAACTTGTTTTTCCCAAGTCGGTCGACCGTAGACTATTACAGGCCAGACGGTCGACTGAGCGGTCAACAGTTCTCTGGTCTGGGGTTGTGCACGTTGTGCACGTTAGTCGGTCGATCGATAGATCGACTGACTAGCACACCCCTTATCGCTGTTGGGTGTCGGTCGACCGAGTAGTCGACAAACCACTCTGAGAAAAGTATTTTGATAGAGTCCGGTCGACCGAGCAGTCGACCAAGCCCAACGACTAGTTCATGAAAATGAACAGTCGGTCGATCGGCGGTCGACCGATGCTCTAACAAAAGCCATAACGACTAGTTTCAGAATCTATCTTTTTCTCTGATTTTTCCAATAGGCATTTTTGCTTTTTCTCGGTCAAATCTCCTCCCAATAACCTGTTGAGCTAAACTAACAGGGTTTATGAGTTGCCTATATATATGGGTCATGGGAATACGATTGAGACAACAAGATATATAAGCAAATAACAAGTTTCAACAAGTTTACAAGTTTTTCAAGTTTCAAGTTTCTAGTTTTCAAGTGCTTTCATTTCCAAAGCTATTTCAATTAGTTTTTCAGCTCTTAAATTCTTTCAACTAAATTTTTACTCTCACAAACTCCTTGAACTTCAAGTTATATCTACTCTATAGGAATTCATAAATAAGAGAGGGTTTGTGATCGAGTGATCACTGAGAGCTTTGTAAAATTTCATTGGCTTTGTGCTACCTCTTATGCAGAGGATTGAGTGGTGGAGTTGTATACTTCAGTCTTCAGTTGACCATTGTAATTCCTTGTTGTAAGGTCTCTTTGTGGATGATCCTAATATGGATAGTGAAGTCCTTCACAGTGGCAAAGGCGGGGACATTGAGCGGTGGCTCGAACCTCGAAACAAACTTTTGTGTTTGTGATTGCTTGTCTCTTGATCTTTATCTCTTTACTTTGCTTATACTTGTATTGTTGCTTCTCTTGCACATTCTACTTATTGCTTTCAGTACATTCATCATTGTATTACCTTCATCATTCTTATTTATCAGTCTTTACTCATCTCAACAAGAAGACAATTGAGCACCTCAACTCATGATCTAGAAGAATTTTAGAGAAGTTCTAGAATCCGTCACGGGAAATTCGGCTTCAATTCTTATTTTGAGTGACCGAATTGCATAATTTTTCATAGATAGTTATTATTCAGCATTTGATTAGCATTACACTTATTCACCCCCCTCTAGGTGTATTTCTCAGTTACAATATAAACGCGGGTCTCGCAGTGGACACGGACCTCGCGTCGCTTGTTGTAGACGCGGGCGTCTCAGAACGCAGAGTTGCTCAGACTCGCATTTAAAAAGAAGCAGGGTTTTTCTGACCCACGCTGAGGTGGAGCGCCAAGTTGCTTAGACCCGCGCATGAAATGGGACGCGGAGTTACTCAAACTCACGTTGAATGTGAGTTTACTCAGACCTATTGATAGGTAGTGAAAAGTGCATATTTTTCAATACATTTACTATCACTTTTTCATATTAATTCCTATAATTCTGCACATTTACTAATATTTTATTATTTATTGTGTGCAGGCCTTGAGAAATAAAAATAAAGGAATAAAGCCTTAAAAGAAGCCCAAAAGCCCATGTTTAAAGCCCAACGCAAAAGTTGCAATTATCAAATGTCAAAGTTGCAATTACTAAGGGCAATAGTTGCAAATACTAAAAGAAGAGGGAAGGATAGACTTCTATTCAACCCTAAATACTTGCAGGATGAGAATAAAAGCCAAAGAAGGATAACAAATTCGTTGTTAAAAGATATTGGGAGATTTGGATTTAGGGTAACTTGCTTCCCAAGTTATCCCGAAAATCCAAAATAAAGAGTCGAGATATAACTTCCAGAAGCATAAACCCAGATGGACGGACCATAGGAGGCCACGCGCGAAAGCGCGTGACCAGGGAGCCAGCTACAGCCGCGGAAACGCGGCCCAAGCCGCGTTTCCGCGGCAGTTTGGATAAGCCAGGGAAACAGTTTTCGTGGAGGAGTCGTATTGGGACTCTACTTCCTTCTGCACCTATAAATACCCCTGCAGATGCAACAGAGAGGACACACAGCGCAGTACAGAGCAAAACTTAAGGTTTTTAGGATAGTTGTAGTTTAGGTATTTATTTTCCTTTTTGTAACTTTTATTTCCTTTATGTAACTGAGAGTGGAGGATGCTTTCATGGAGGAAGGAGTTCATGCTTGTACTGAGGTGACATCGGTGTAAGTCATACTTTTCTTCCATTGTTAATAAAATCTACTCAAGGTTTGTTTTTGTTATTCTTGTTTATTTCTTCTATTCTTGTCTTCTTTTATTGTTTTTCTCTGATGTCTTGCAAACCATGAGATCTGATCGCTTCGAGACTGCTTAGCCGTTGAAGTGCCCTTGATGGCCTATGGTGATGAACAAGCCTTCTCTTACTAGTATAGTTTGTCTTTTCTTTTCGTAGTGTAGACCGAGAAGGGGGAAGATCATATACGCCATGCTTGAACGCCTTCAAAGACAAGGTAAGTCGTTGCAAACGGATCACGACCCGCATAGCCATTGCTACAGCGGATTAGAATTGAGCGCCTTGCACATCTTTACTGCTAATTCTAATATTCTTTATTTTGTGTGCAGGAAAAACTCAATCAAAATTTTGGCGCCGTTGCCGGGGAGGGAACGGTATACATTATTTTCTAACTAAATTCTTCTCTGTTTGTGTGAAAATTATAAAAAAAAAATCCCCATGGCTTATCTAAATTCATTTGGTTACAATTCATTTGATAGGTCAAAATCACCTTTCCAACAACCATCTTCATATACGCCTTTTTCCAAACCTATAGAAGAACAATCTAATTGGGAAAAGAAGATAAAAATCTTAGAAGATTTCGAGCGACGAATTCATATTTTGGAAGACTCACGATCCATTCAAAGGTCTCAAACCCTAAATCCATACATGATTCAAAACCAAAATGATTACATCCATTATCTCGATAGGTTAGAAGCACAACTGGATCGTTTGGAAAATATTGAAAACGTCAGGACTGAGGAAACTCTACCTAATACCTTTTTGACCATCTCTGATTCACCCAGCCCTATTGATGAGACCAACGAATCATGGTGTCTTGAAGACCTTGATCAAGATTCAATTTCATCGCACCAACGTGAACTTGATCAATCCCAACCCTTGGACAAATTGGTCAGTTTTAACTTCAATGAGATTGAACTTGATTGTGAATACGAACCCGATCCTCAACTCTGTGATTTAATTTCAAACTTTGAATCTATGTTGACTCCGGTGTCTTTACCCAAGTGAGAGCCAATTTCCGAGCCAACATTAATTCCAATACCTATATATTATGAAATTGGATCACCTATTTTGGATAGTCACGTTCGTTTAATGGATCATAAATACGAGCTTAAATTCTTTGATTTGGAGACCACTTTTGAACCAAACCCGACTCTCGAAGCTAAATTTAATTTTCCTGAGCCGGTATTAGTTCCCAATCCTATCATTTTTAAGTCCAAATCAATTCCTTCGTCAAGTCAAATTCTATTGTTGGACCAAGGTGTAAACAATGATTACCCTGAGAAAGAGGTAATAAAAGGTGGGTTTCTTGATGATCCACAATATTTAGATTGGGTAGCAATGCTTGGCCCAATCCGGCCACCACCGGAACCACCACCTTGACGTCGCATTTTGCCTTCCCTTTCTTCTTTTCATGCATATATGCATTCATTCATACATTGAGGGCAATGCATGGGATAAGTGTGGGGGAGGGTTTACTAACATACTAACATAGGTAGATACTAACAAATTTTTTAAAAAAAAAATTTGAAAAAGAAAATAATATTTTGATTTATTTTTGTAAGTAATTAAGTTAATTTTAAGGAATTGGAAAATCATAGTTAGGATTTCTTAGCACTTGGTCAAAATAAAAATTATTTGTTTGATTTTTAGGTTTAGGAGAAAAATTGAAAAAGTAATTTAGTCTTAATAATTTTACCTTGATGAAATATGCATGCTTTAAACACTTACACAGTTGGGATTCAAAACAAAGACCCTTGTATCTTAGAAAATATATATATATATATAAAATAAACAAATCTAATTATTGATTAGCTAGGTACTTTAGCCTAAGAAAGCCTTGGTACCTACGCGAAAGGTAATTAGGTTAAAAATATATATATATATAAATATATTATATGTATTAACACATCTAATAATCAATTAGTTAGGTATTAGGACCTCAAGAAGCCTTATTACTTACACAAAAGAAAATTAGATGAGTTATACATATTTTAAAAAAAAGAAGAAAAAAAGATAAAAGAAAAGAAGTGCTTAAAGGGCAACGAAGTGGTAATACTTCGAACTTCTGCAAAAAAAAAAATTATATACAAGTTATAAGAGTTGAAGTTTAAGAATCCCAAGTAAAAATTTCGCTTTCACAAGGTGCATATGACTTGGGGTAAAATAAAAGACTAAGTGAGAAATTCAATTTTAATCCTAACCTAAATTGATGATAAATATTTGCATCGAGACTAAGTATAGGAATGAATAATTTGGTGATCCTAAGACTTATAGATTACTTGATTCCCTCAAAGATACTTCAAATATTGTTCTCTTTCAAAATTGAATTTCAAAAATACTAACATTTTGTTTTTTTTCTTTGTGAATTTTGTGGGTGTAATTCGCTGAAAACCCTCACGAGACAACACTCGTCCTCTAGGGTAACCTAGAGGTTTAACGGCTTGTTGCACGTGCTAAGTGCAATCGTGATTCCTACGAAAGTGAGTTAGGTTAGATTAAATTAGTTTCTAACATTTGGTTTTGCTCGAGGACGATCAAAAGATAAGTGTGGGGTGTGATTGTACTCCAAAATTGCATTTTTATCATCACTTTTATACATATATCCTTGATCATTCCTTTATTAATTAATACTATTAACCCCTTTTTTGATTATGGTGTGTAGTTACTTAAATGAGAGGATAAAGATACAAGAAGCTTCATTTTATCCCTAATCCTATCTAAAGTTGGATTAAATTAAATCCAAAGGAGGAAAGGATTAATCTTCATCTCCTATTCAAGTTCAAATTCAGAAGATAAAGTCCTAGAAGATGAAGGGGAAAAAGCTAATCCTAAAGGAAAAAGGAGGATAATTCAAATTAAATGGAGTTCAAAATCAATTCAGACTCGGATTCAGACTGTACACGTTTTAGTATTCTGATCATAACTCTTGCTACAGATATTCAAATCTGATGATTCAAGATGCTACAGAAAGAAGACGTGAATGACTACAGTTATCTTGTTTATCACTCTATTAAATTCAGCCGTCTGATGAGTCATATTCAGCAAACAACACGCCAACTTGCTGCAGGACTGAATTCCTTATTGAATTATGAAACCTTCTAATTTGTATCCTATTGTGATTAGATTTGAGGCCTATTTAAAGAGCTGAAATCTCTCATTATGAGGCATCTCCACATCAGAGATCATACCTTAGGATTTTTCTTTTAGTCTCTTTCCCAAATTTCTTTTGTATTTTAGTTCTATTTGTGAGAAGGAGAAGCCATTGTAATTCGAGGTGACAGATCAATACAAGGTGCTTTCTTTCTTTTCATATCTCTTTTATTACTTACTTTATTTTTGCTTTTTCAATTTTTTTATTTCTTACTTTCTTTTGCTTGTCATGTTTACCATGAGTAGCTAGATTTTTCTCATGGCTTGCTAAGACGTCACCACCATCACATCTAATGTCTAGTAGATAACCTGATTAGATCATATACATGCCTACTCCAATCTTTATTCTTGAAGACTCATTAGGATAAGCAACTAGTTAAAACACTTTTTTATTGTTCTTCTTAATCTATACTTGATAAATATCTTGATATTTTAATGTTCAACTTTAATAAGTGTTAGAGTTAAAGATTTGCTTATACTTTCTAATGATCTTTCTTACTTTATACTTGACTGACAATCTTGATATTGTAATGTTACATCTTGGTTAGTGCTATTTCAACCCGTATCCTAGTTTCCTCCTATGTATCTTACTTGATTTTGAGGTAGAATATCATGTTTAGGATTTAAAGTGAAGTAATTATCTATCTAGCATTAGCATGTATGGTGGTTGATTATTAGTAAGCTGTAAACCTTTCTTTTAGTTTAATCCTTTATCTGTATGCAAATCTTTTCTCTTTCTAAGTCCTAACAACAGATAAGATAATAAAGAAGACAATAGTACCGAAAAGCTTCTATCTCATCTCTCCCTGATGTTCGACCCGCTTTAGCCCTAGCTACCGCGAATATATTGCAAAGATTCAGAGTTTAAACAAATCACATATACTTTTCATATTCTCTGTACTCTATTTTGTGCAATCACCTATGTCTGAAGTCTCCATGCTTCTTGGGACGCGAGGTTCGCGTTTTAGTCGAAACACGACCTTCGTGTTGAAATGGGGTTCGCGTCTGATGGCTTGTCCTTAGTTATTTATAAATAACCTACAGAACCCCCTCTAAAGTTTTCAAAACTCTGCAGTTGACTGAGACGGTTTCGAAACACTTTGGACCTCATTTGATTTTGGGCTTCCCATGATTGCACTAACAATCTTTTGAGATACCCTAAACTTGATCCTGTCTAGATTTTGGTCTTCGTGAGTGTACTATTGAACTTCTTAAAGCCTCCAGGGAAGGTTATCACAAGTTTCTTGATCACACATGTGCATTGCATATTTTCATATCATATGTGTCATATTTCTGCATTTATATTTAAATAAATCTCTGCTATTCAATGTATTTTCATGTTTAATTAAGTGCAGTGCAATCCAGAAATTTAAAAGAAATGGGAACGATTCTAATCTTGAGGTTTTAAAGGCCATCTTATCTGAAGACTGGGTATATCAGATGAGATAAAATCATCCAAATTCAAAAGAAAAATGGATTAGAAGTAGACAAAATCGGTTTCGCTAAGGATAAAGTGATAGATCATCAAATCTAAAGCTGAAATTCATTATCCAAAAGGATAAATGGATAGAGAGAAGATCAATGGATGAGATGAAGTAATTTAGACTCAGATTCAGATTGGATACATTGTAATATTTTAATCATAACTTTCGCTAGCAAAACTAAAATCTGATGATTCAAAATGATTCAAAATGAAGACTTAAAGGGCTACAATTCTTTTGTTAATTAATGTTTCTAATTCTATCGTTACTAAGTCGTATTCAACAGTCAACACACCAACAAGCTGCAGATCAGAACTGAATTTTCACATAAAATTTTGAATAAATGAAATCAAGTTTGGAGATAAGCAGAGGATTCAAATTCAGAAATAGCCAGCTTCCCTAATCTCTCCACTCGTCTCCCCTATCCTTTTCTTCCCTATAAATACCCCACACATAAGAGGCAGAGGAACAAAAATTAGGATAAATTTCTTTCATTATTTTAAGGGTTTAGGATTATTGTTAGATAGTTTATGAAAAGTTGTATCTCATTTTTATTTCAGTCCAGCAATAAGTGAGAGAGAGAAAAAGAGTATGTAGTTGACCGTTGAACTGACAATCAAAAGAGATTCACTTTACTTGACTCTACTCAATCTTACTGGTATGTCTATATTTTTAATTCATTCCTTTGTTTATTCTTTCTTCGTTATTTAGCTAAATCTGTTTTTTGGGCTCACTATTCTCCTTCTTCTACGAGTTTTCTTCTTAATTGATTTCTATAAAAACGAAGTGAATAAATCATATGAATGCCTAGATTAAGCCTTGCATATTGGTGAGTGTTCTTGAAGGCACATAAGGATAGGATTGGACTTTGAACAAACTCTTGAAGTTGATCTTAAAAAGAACTTGTTTTTATTCTTTACTTGCTTTATTGCTTTGATGGTTTAACATTCAACTAAAAGAAAGATTTCAAAGCAGAAGTTCAATTTTAAAAACTTTCTTATGTGCTTTACTTGATCTCTTTTTACAAGACTAAAATCTTTACCTATGATCTCATTGAGGCATTTAATTTTCAAGAGAATAACACATAATTGAATAATAGAATAGTGAGTCCGGATCTTTCTGTATTAAATACAAACAAACACAACATTTTCATGCTTCTTTAAAATCATCTTCTCTAAAACCTTCTCATATTTTCAAGTTTTCTTTAAATCAATTCTTTATTCACATCTTCTTTATCATCTAAAAAAATATAAACACGAAAACTTGTTTCCATAAAATACTGAAAAGTTTGCATCACATCTCTCCTCGTGGGCACGACCGTTTGCCCTACACGGTAATTTTTTAAATTCTGGCAATCAATTTTTGGCGACGTTGCCGGGGAGGGAATGATATTCTTGTGTTTTAATAAATTTGGTGTTTTATTTCAGGGTTAAAGAAATCAAGTTGAGTATTCAAGCTTTACAAAAGAAGACTTGTGATCTTATACCCCTGCCCTAGAAAGTAAGGAACAAGATTTCTAGAGTTTTCGGCAGAAACACAATTTATTATGGGACTACTAAAAACTCTTTCTTGTAAGACATAATTGCTCTGCAAAAATAAGCTTTCTTTATTGCTAGTTTTCTATACTTGATTATCTCACAATCTTATTTTTATTACAACAGTAATTGGTTAATTAAAGTTGTTTAAAAAACGTTTAGACTTGTATTCCTAGGCATTTGTCTAATTACGTTTCATTTCAATTATTGTTGAAGAAAGCTGGAGACAAGATACGTATGCATAGCATATAGTTAACTTAGGAAACATTCTTGAGTGATTACTTGCATGTTGAATGCTACTTTTTTATATCTTGCACACTTTCTACTAAAACATTTTAACAGCAAAACCCAAAAAAAAAATAAGATGGGGAAGTCATTACCCTTCCTTAGCCCACAAATCATCTCCAAGCACGCACAACCTAAACCTATTTAAAATCTGATAGACGTTGGCCTTAGGGACATCTCGAACTCATTAGGAGGTTATCCTAAGGGGGAAGGTGTTAGAATTTGACTCTGGCAAAATCGGTGTCAAAGGAGAGGGATTGAGGGGCGAAATTCCGAAGGCTGGTGGTTTGGCTTAATTAGGCCCGTCACTTTTGCGCCGATGCCTTCCACCAATCCTGTCCTGACTTGGCTGATTTGCTTGTGGTCAGAGTATGCATTATACCTCCTATGAAATTTAACCAGTTAGGAGTTGTCTAGTTACAAGTTTCTTTTAGAATAGGTGTGGTTGAATTTTTTTCTTTTTAACTGATTGGTAAGCTTGTTTGTGGCAGTAACTTTGTATGCAAGTGTGGCCGAGAGACCCAAATTCATCTAGGTTAACTAGAAACATTATACGACCTAAACAAAAACCAAAACTAGATCAGGTTATGGCTCAACCAATATCATTGCAGGATAGGCTCTACCCTATGAGAACCTCACTTTCATCTTGCATCTAGCTTCCATCGACTAGTGACAATAATTTTGAGTTTTAGCCTAAGTTCATCAACACACTCCCTAAATTTCATGGCTTAGAGTCTGAAGATGCGTAATTTTTCATTAGAGAATTTGAGAAAATATACTTAATGATGAAAATACCTCACCTTGTAGAGGATACTATTAGGTTGAGATTTGACCCATTTGCTCTTAAGAACTTAACTAAGAAATGGCTATACAGCTTAGCTGTCAGTTCCATCATATCGTGGGATGATTTTATCAAGATCTTCTTAAAGAAATTCTATCCGATTCATAAGACCGCTCTCATTAGAAAGAACATCATGCAGTTCAAGTAAGAACCTAGTGAACCGTTTTGGAAGTACTTTGAACGTTTCAAAGACCTCTTTATCCAATGTCCTCATCATGACATAGAGAAGTGGCGACAATGTCAAATTCTCAATGATAGTTTAGACTATCAAAACAAATCCTCTTAAAGACCATGTGCCAAAGGGGATTCTTGCAAAAGGATGAAAATCAAGGGTGAGATTTATTTGAGAACTTAGCGAAAAAAACCTTCAATGGGAACCTACTCCCGAAAAGTCTAGGAACACAAGTCCTATCTCTTCTAAAGGATGTGTCCATTCAATAGAATTATCCATAGCATCAGAGGCTAAAATTTCTAGCCTAATGAGAAGATTGGAAGTTCTAGAAACTAAGAAGCCAGTTCCAGTCAACCCAAACTAATTTTCAAATCCGGTTGTACTTACTGTCAAGTCATGAACCATGTGTTTGAGGATTGTCCAGTTTTCAATGCTCAACAAATGTACCTCGAGCTCATGAATGCGGCCTTTTTAGGGCCCCATAACAATCCTTACGCTCAAACGTATAATCCTGGTTAGAGAAATCACCCGAATTTCTTGTGGAGCCAAAATAATAATGACCAATCAAGGTCAAACCACTGCCAACATCCCAATCATAATCACAATTCTTCCAATCATCAACCCAATTGCCATCATAATTCTTACAATCATCAATCTAATTCTTCCAATTATGAACCAACCTTTCTTAACCATACTCCATAATCTTCCTTCCAAAGTCCACTACTTGAGAAAAGAATGACTGATTTTGAGAAGACTATGAAAAGGTATATGAGAAATCAAGAGTCTCTCATACAAACACTGTAGAACAACAATGCACAAGCTATAATGAGGTTAGAGCTTAAAATTGGTCAGCTAGCTAGTTCACAAAAATTAGAGGCCAAAGAGTACTTTGCCTAGTCAACTATTAACGAACCCACGAAATTCTAACCAAGTTAATCTGGCTTAGGATCAACAGTTAAATCAATGCAATGTTGTTCATACCTTGAGTTCGAGAAAGAAAGTTGATAATCAAGTGTCTATGCCACCCAATCCCATTCAGCACAATAACATATAAGTATTCACTTCATCTAGTTCTAATCCATCCTAATCTAACGAGTCTAAAAAGATAAGTCAGTAAGTGAGGTGCATAAGCCTATAGTACCATTTCCAAATAGGTTGAAGAACAACAAGCAAAATCCATACATAGTTAAGATAACTGAGATCCTCAATCAAGTGAAGATAAATGTGCCACTTTTTGATGCAATCCAATAAGTCTCATCTTATGCAAAATTTTTTATGGACATGTGCACCAAGAAGTGAAAGACTAATGTACCCAAGAAAGTTTTCTTAGCCACTAAAATTAATGACTACTATCAGGTATGATCCCAGTCAAGTACACGGATCCAGGTTGTCCTACTATTGCCTGCACTATAGGATAAGCCGAGATTAGTCGTGCACTTCTTGACTTGGAGGCAAGTATCAAAAATTGCTCCCTTTCTCAGTTTATCAGCAACTCGAGTTGGGCGATCTTAGTCCAACTCGAGTTACAATCCAACTGGCTGACAATTCAGTGAAAGTTCCTAAGGGGAAAATTAAGGACGTCCTTATCCAGGTTGGAGAGTTTTTCTACTCTGTAGATTTTATTATTCTTGAGACTCAACCTGTATCCAATCCCAGGTCTCAAACTCCTGCTATCTTATGGCGTCCATTCCTTGCGACTGCAAATGTGATCATCAATTGTAGGAACGGATCCATGAGGTTAACTTATAAAGATATAACTAAAGAGGTCAATGTCTTTAATCTTGAAAAACAACCTCGTAAGATAAGAGACCAAACATTTGAGGTAAACTTCATTGAGAACAATTGTGAAGAAGAAAGCGAAGGTATAGAGAATGAGTCTCTATTTCTTGATGAATTATTTAAGGATAAATGTGATTATATTAATGAGAAGACATATGTTAGAGATCCTAATTTAGAGTCCCCTTTAAAAATAAGAAATTTGATTTGTCTTCACTTTTATGAGCCAATCAATGATATATCGCATGAGAATATAACTCAAGAACCTCCGATTGACCTAACCTTTGAAAAACTCTTTGAAGAAGAACTCATGTGTTTGGAAGAACTGATTAAGGATATTATGGTTAATTACATACCTCCAAGGAAAAGTGTTGATCTAAATTTTAAGGAGATGTCTGAAACTGAGCTAGAATTCATAGGCATTCATAATGACGAAGTTCCAACTGAGACATTTGATGGTAATCAATTTTTGAACAATGGATATAGAAATATGAGGAAGAAGAGCTTAAGGAAGGTAAGTGATTGAGGCAAAACCTGCACACAAAATACGAAATTTCAGAACTAAAAAAGGAAATGTGCAAGTGCTCAATTCTTCCGCGATAGCAAGTGGTTATGCGGGTCGTGATCCACAAGGAGGGTTTTGCGATGGAAGCGTTTACGTTCTTTATTGAAATCTTTGTGAAAACCGAACGAGAGTTCTTCTCTGTTTTTAAGTTAAGAAAATGTAAAAGAATTATGTTAAAGTTAGAAGAAAATGAGAGATGAAGAAGGTGGAAAAACTCAGAAAATGGCGAAAGCGATTATGTACAAATGATTATTTACAAGGAAGTGAAAGGATGATTTAGAAGAGGTATTATTGGTGATTTAATTTACAGAAATAAAAGAAAATAAAAAAATAATTACTCACCTTCTTTCCACCAAAAGCTTACCTTGAGTATTTGCAACGATGTTACTTGAATTGGAGGCAATCAGCGCATAGCCCATAAGAGTCGATTTTTGGTCTCTTTCACATTACATCATCAAGATACTCAAGCATGAAATGATACAGAGAGACTCACAATCCCATCGTCATGAGCTATCGGTGGCACTCGCAAAAGCAAGGCTCTTTTGATGCTTTAGACTCACTTGGAAGACAGTTGTACCAAAAAGAAAAGTGAAGTAGAAAAGAAGAAGAAGAAGAAAACTAAAAAGAAGTACATACGAAGAAAGAACATCGATTCGATTTCATAACGATCAAAGAAAAGAAATAAACCTTACACCATTGTCACTTTTAGCTCAAGCTTCATTCTTGTTCTTCGATGAAAGTCGATCTCCTCTGAATTACATAAATAAAAACTAAAATTACATGAACAAGAAAAACAAAAACTAAACTAAGAAATGAAAAACTAGTCTAAAAGCCTATCTCTGCATTGGCGTCTCATTTTCAGTGCAAGTACAGGCCTTTTATAGGCAAAAACCCAATCTATAGGATTCCGGGGAGGTCGGGGGAGCAAACGCTCCCCCTAACTCCCCAATAATGCCGCGAAAACGCGGCTTTGGCCGCGTTTCCGCGGCCAGGTATGGCCAGGTGGCCACACCCTGTTGGTGGGTCTCCCCGGTTTGACTTCCTGCTTTTATCTTCAGTGGGTTTCTTCGTTTGAGTCCTGGATTCTGACGAAATGGCCTTGGATTCTTGGCTTTAACCGATCGATTCTGAGAGGATTCTTCTCAACCGGTTTTCAACCTCTTTATTTTGCCCTGATTCAGTGAGTGCGAATTAATTCTGATTTATTTCTGAATTTTGGGGGCTTTGGGCTCATTTCTCTTCATCTCCTTAAAGATTGGGCCTGCAAATAAATTAAGCAATTAATTAGGACAATGCAGGATTTTTATTCTATAATAAGTATGAAAATATGATACTAAATATGCAATATTAGCGACCAATCACACCCCCATACCTATCTTTTGCTCGTCCTCGAGCAAAACAACTAAACTATACTAAGGATTATTAGACCACTTTCGCAGGTCGCGCGATTGCACTGAGCATGTGCAACAAGCCGTTAAACCTCTAGGTTTCCCCTAGAGGACGAGTTTTGTCTCATGAGAGTTTTCAGCGGATTGCACCCACAAAATCCATAAAGAAAGGGAAATAAAGAGTTAGTATTTTCGAAAAGCATTTTGAAAGAGAAAAATATTTGAAATATGATTGTAAGATCTAAGCAATCTATAAGAAGGAAAACCGAATTTCATCCTAATTAGTCTATTCAAAAATTGTTATCAATCAAAGTAAGGAGTCAAATTTACTCTCATCTAGTCATTACTTACCCTAAGTCATATGCACCTTGTGATAAGAAAATTTGACGAAGGATTCATTACTCTAAATATACCTAGTACTAAAATAAGTATATATACTATATAATATATATATATATATATATATATATATATATATATATATATATATATATATATATATTTGGTGGTATTCTTAATTCTATTAGGCTTTCTAATCTGCCCATGTAACGGGCCTTTAATCGATGACTCCCAAACCAGACGGTCTTAGGGCACCGGGTGAGAAAACACCCCAAGGACTTAAGAACTCGAGCAAACAAGGCCACAAAACTAAGAATTTTATTATATGGATGTACCCTTTTAGGCGTGAATACTTATACTTCATGAGGCATAAACACCCATCTTAATCAGAGGATACACATTTTTTTTTCAAACTCATCTAATTATCTTTTGCATAAATACTAAGGCTTGCTTAGGCCAAAGCACCTAGCTAATCAATAATTAGACTTTTTTTTTCTTTTTTTCAAACTCATCTAATTATCTTTTGCATAAATACTAAGGCTTTCTTAGGCCAAAGCACCTAGCTAATCAATAATTAGATTTGTTTATCTTTTTTTTTTATAAGGTATAGAATCTTTGTTTTTGAACCCTAAGTGTGTAAGTGTATGAAGTGTGCATATTTCATCAAGGTAAAGATCAAGACCAAATTACTTTGATAAATTTTCTTCCTAACCCTAAAAATCAAACAAATAATCTTATTTTGACCAAGTATAAGAAATCCTAATTTGAATTTCCTATTCCTTAAAATTAACTTAATTTCTTACAAAAAAAGTCAAAATATTGTTTCTATTTTCAAAAAGTTTTTAATAAAAAGAAAAACCTAAGTTATGTTAGAACCCTCCCCCACACCTATCTCATGCATTGTCCTCAATGTATGAATTAATGCATAGATGCATGAAAAAGACGAAATGGAAGGAAATGTTACCTTAAGGTGGCGGTTCCGGTGGTGGTCTGATTGGTCCACGAAATGCGGCCCAATCAACTTTTCTTGGGGCTCGGAGGAACCCACCAACAATTTCTCTAATATAACCCATTAAAAAAATGTATCCATAAAGGATCTTTATTAAATATTAACCCCATCTAATTTCCATATTCATAACTAATTTTGGAGTCAAATTTGTCAACCACCTCGTCCCAGAATGGAGTATGAAATGATAGAACGGTTGACTTGGACTCAGGAAGGATAGGAACTAATACCGACTCAGGAAGGTGACTTAAGTCAAGTAAAGGTTCAGGAGTCGAAATTGGTGCAAGAAGCGGGTCCAAGTCAAGAAGTTGAAACTCAAGTCCACATGTATTTTCTAACAATGGGATGTGACCTAATATGGGTGATTCCAGTTCAGGAATGATAGGTGGAGGAATCAAAACTGACTCTAAAATATTACTCAAGTTTAGTAACAAAACAGGAGTCAATATTGATTCAGAAAGTTGAACTGGATCACAGATTTGAGAATCTAGATCACATATCTCATTGAGTTCAATATCAAA
Source organism: Agave tequilana (assembly GCA_038442645.1). NCBI lineage: Eukaryota > Viridiplantae > Streptophyta > Magnoliopsida > Asparagales > Asparagaceae > Agave > Agave tequilana. Next base: position 53,388 of record JAVJIF010020661.1, read on the forward strand.
AATTGAGAACTTGCCAATTTGTCAATAGGATCTTCAAAAGTGTATAATTGGTCAAGTTCAATATGATCCTCAAAGATGGGTGATTCAATTCATTATGAATTGGTACAGGATCCAATGTTGACTCGGGAAAAGATTGAAGTCAGGTAAAGATACCGGAGTCATTATTGAATCAGGAAGTAAAATTGAATCACTAAGTTCTAGTTCATGATCATATTCATTTTCAAGTTCTATTTCAGGCAAGGGATAACTTGCCAAACTATCTATTTCATTTGGAGTTTGGGCAAGTTCAAAAGGTTGTTCTGAAATGGAATCTTGATTTCCAAAACTACATGACTCTTCGGCTCTAACAGAATGGTTAGTGACATCAGAATTGGTCCAACGGTGAGAATGTAGAGATTCGACCATCATATCTATGTCACGATTACGAGTGTTTTGAGCCTGAGTCATGGCTTCAAGCATCTTTTCATAGTTGATAGGTTCATTGTTTTGATGAAAAGATGAAGAATTGTCTTGAAAGTGGTAGTGAAATTGTGAGTCCATCAGATTTTGGGATTTGTGTTTGGACTCACGCATACTCATTTCCAAAATTGATGGTTTCCTATTTTGGACGGGTGGAACTGAGTATGAATCTTGAAAATATTGTGGACTAGGTGGAGAAGGAGGACAAGTTGGTTGATAATTATGCTCGGGGGAGGTGAATCCCCACTGACTCTGTGAAGAGTTGAAATCGTTATGGAAATTATAGTCATACGATGGGGGACATGGGTTATATTGATTCGGATAAGACCAATCTGGCACACTAGGTTGGTTAAAGTCATGATATGCCGGGTTGGTAATATCTGAAAAGAGTTTGATGTGTAATATGGATTATTATTGAAGTTCAAAAAATTGTTATTATAGGCCATATCACACAATACAAACAAAAAGAAAGAA
>JAVJIF010020662.1:0-65532 GCA_038442645.1 Agave tequilana
TGGTGACCACCTGATCGTCTTGAAGGAGTACTGCTTTGGAGAACTTGGCTCCTGATTGTTGAAGCCTCTCTTCTTGGCTTTGACTGCACATCCCGGATAACTCCACAGACATAGTCTCTTTGCCTTTAGCTTGAGAAGATTGCGGTAGGTCGCTACGCCCTTTGTTGTTTGTCCCCCATTTGCCTCTAGGGGCGGATGGTTCGAACTTTTTAGCCGACTTCTCGCTATCTCAGCTTGTTCGACAATTCTTTCCAAGTGTGGGCTTTAAAGCCCCATGGCGAACTTCCACTTGATCTAGGAATTGTGTCTGCATATCTGTAAGAGCATAGGTAATGGCATCCCTGCTGGCACATCAGGATAGTTTTCTGAACCGTTCAATGTAGTCACGGACAGATTCGTCCTTCCTCTGCACAGTGGAGAGGAGCTTGTCCATGGTTACTTCGGTATCATCCTCATAGAAACGAGAAAGGAACCGAGTTTCCAGGTCGATCCAGGAGTTGATAGAGCCCGGAGGGAGACTGCGAAACCAGTCAAATGCCACCCCCTTTAAGGTGCCAATGAACAGCCTAGCCATGATGGCGTCATTGCTTATAACATTACCAGTCTGAGACCGGAAATAGTAGATGTGCTGATTTGGCGAGCTCTTTCCATCATAGTTATGCAGCGTTGGCGGTTTGAACTTCGGTGGATATGGCACCGAATCCCTCCCGGATAAGGACGGACTGCCCCTACCTTCTTTAATTCGTCCTTCTGAGCTAGGGATGCGATTTGAGCTTGGAGATCCTTAAGGACTTCGGCGTCTAAGAAAGAACCCTCCTTGGATTTCTCCGGCTTTGGTTGCTCATTGCTGAAGTGTTCTCCTCATCGTGATTGCTTCCACTCATTGTTATTCCGGTTACTGAGGAGTTGAGCGAGCATCTGTTGAATATTGTCCAGAGCTTCTTGCTGGGTTTTGGAAGTTTGCTCCTGAGCTTCCAGGCGCCGACGAAGGTCGTCGTTAGTGCTATCAACTATGTTGACTGATACTCTGTCTGTTCGCACTGAGCTAACTGTCGCCGAAGAGGCGTACCCACTATCTTCATCTTCTTCATCTGATGCTGGAGTGATCTCCTGGGCTCTGGCGAGGCTAGGGCCGTCGAGGAAGAAGGCTGTTCATAAGTGTAGGGTATCGCCACCCTGGATCTGGTGTTTCGAAAAACACCTTCTTCATGCACCAAGACTTCGCCTAAGCCTGGGCTGTAGTCTGGATCTGGGAAGCTGCGGTGTCGTCAGATGTTTGACTTCCTCCGCGTAACTCCCGTCCTCTCCCTCCCAGTCATGTTGACGGATGCAGGGGTGGAATCCCGCGAGATGCTCCTTTTGCGATGCTTCATAGGGAGATGTACAGACACCGATCAAAGACTGACCGTCGTCTTGGAGGCGTGGCGGGGATTGGTCCCAGCCGGCAATGGACCGAGTGGATGTGTCACCAGCTGACATCCCACTTGTTGACAACAAGGGGAAGAGGTTTGTCTATCCGTCAACATTTTCCTCAAATCAGACCCGGTTGGGTCCCTGCAATCGAGTGCAAAGGCTCTTTTGGATCGCACATAGGGCGACGTCCTGCTTCTTTTATCCCTGCAGAATGGGATTAGCACTGAATAGTGCTTTGGTTCTAGCTTCGTCATCAGGCGCGAGCTTAGTGCTTGACGCACTGGAAAGCGAAGCACGCTGTGGTGCTTTACCCGCTATGTTGTTGCGAAGGCAATTAGCCTTAGATCGTACTTTGGCTTCAGCTTCGCGGTCATGAACCCTGCGCGTACGTTGTGGTACAGTAGCTTCGCTCATGAGAACGAGGCCGGCGCCAGGCATTGCTGCTGTTGAATTGGACGACGGTATGATTGCCGTCGTAATTTTATGATTGGAGCAGACAGCATGCATCCTGCCTTTTTCTTCGCGAGAAGGCGCGGTTTAGGCGTAGCTACGCCTGAAGCTTCGGTCGGAGACTTCTGTTTAGGCTTCCATACCCGCCTTGGTAGAGGAGACTTAGGTTCACAAGGAACCTGATTAGCCACACGCGAGGCTGAGGGTGTGTTTGCAGAATTCTGCTTCCGGTTTCTGCTTTGAAACCTTGGCCGTGGAAACCTTCCTATGCTTCCGTGCTCGAAGCATTGGGCCACCCCCAGAGGGACTTCTTCTTCAAATCTTCCTTGATCGAACTGAACCACCAAGTTCTCACAAGTAAAGGAATCAGACTGCGGACATGCTTCCTTGTTGCGCCAATACCGCAGTAGGTTCACAGGGAACCTTTTCAGTCTCCACAGAGACCTTCCTTGAAGATTTAGCCAGAGGGGCTCTGGCTGCACCGGCTTTTTTTGAATTCAGAGTTAGACCCGAAGGTCTGTTCGTCGCATTGCGACACTTGATTCTCGGCAGTGGAGAATTTCATCCCCAGCGGAGTTGCCATCTTGTCTTCCATTATGTTTCGCAAAGGGGGAAAACTTACAAAAAGAGTTTGAAGAGCTAAATTACAAGTATTCTTAAAAAGATTACAAGTAGATCTCCTCAGAGATTCTGGAGAAGTGTGCCGATAGGAGTCTGGTCAGCGCGCGACCACTTTGTCCCTTTGACGATGCGAGCGATGAGATTCCCTTCTCGCCTGGTTCGGGGAATCAGAGAACAGAAGGTTGGTGAACCTCTTGCTGCTTCTCAAAATCGCCTTCAATAAGGAATTCCTTCTCGCCTGGTTCCGGAGATTCCTTGAGAAGAAGGACGATGTTAAGGTATCAACACCCTAGCTAGAGAAAGCAATTCTCTAAAAGGTCTCTGAATTCGAGAGCGCACGGTGCGTTATGAAGAGTCTCTGCTTGTGGAGTCTTCTTTTTGTCTTCGATCGATCGATCCATCCTCCCTCCTTGTACCCCTGGCGGGCTATTTATAGGGAGAGCAAGGGTATAATCGTCCCTTGAGATATAAACAGATTGAATCGAATCTGTTTGAATCTAGAAAGTAGCCTTTCTGCGAGGCTAGGATCAGCTTCTGCAAAGTTAAAAATGGCAGGTCGGTTGATCCTCTTGATCCTTTCCATATCGTTGGAGGATTTCCCCTGATCTTCTTACTCGTTTTTAGAAGAGTCAAGAGATTGTGGCAATCAACTGCCAAATTTGATCTCTGATTTGATGCTAATTGGATTTGATCTTGATTGGATCCGATCTCATCCAGAGATTTGATTGGTCAAAGGTTGACCATAGCAGACCAATAGCGGAGCTGTCAGCATTGAGCTCATAGCGGAGCTAGAGACGGTTTCTGGCGAAGTCCGAAAGAAACCCTTTGGCAAGCTGGAAGTCCTCTGTGGCGAAGTTCGAAGTTAGCTTCCTGGCGAGGCTTTGGATGGCTTCAAAGCGAAGTCGAGTGATATTAGCCTCTCAAGCGAGGCTATCCCTTTGGGCTCATGCATGCTAAGTGCTAGCATCTTAGACCTGCTGAGGTCTGTTTAGAACAATCCGGGTTCACTGTCTGCTTGCTGGATTAGTGGAGTCCAAGTTGCTTCCTTGTCCCTCGGAGATGGTGGAAACTGGTTTTCAGCTCGTCTGTCACTTGTCTTTTGTAAATGTCAACAAGTTTGACATTGTTCGGACCAATAAGAATCTTGTCTTTTTTAAGTGTCAACAATACTAGTCTAATTGGTGTTTAATCAGGGAAGGTAATTGAAAGATGATTCTGTAATTAAGGAATGTTCTACTGAACGAAAAACCTCCCACCTGATATTCACCGGCTTGACCAATTAGATCGGTGACATTGATTAGTCGTCAGATCTATTCCTGCACCTAACAAAGACCAAATTGCTGATTGAAGTTTAACATATTCTCCAAGCCTCGCTCAGTGATAAATAGAAAGGATTGAGTAATGGGAGGTTTCAGGTTCTAGACCAGGCTACAATCTTTGTTTTTTCAAACATGAATGTGATTGAGAAGACTTCTGCATCCAAACCTACCACAAAAATTAGCAACAAAGATCAAGAACAACTCCTAGTAGCATATCCTCAAAATAAATATGTTTCCTATACATTTATTTCCTAAAAATCTATTGTTAAAGGAAAATTTTCCTTCACCATGAAAAGAACCAATCAGAATAAAAAGATCTTTGAGACTAGCTCTTCAAATGAGAACAATCTCAAAAAAAGAATCAATGTACAATCTTCCCCAATTTTAAACCATTTCTACAAACTGAATCAATCCTACTTCTAAGAATCAGCTCTGAGCTGCAGCATTCCTTCATCTCCCCCTTCTTCCAAACGATGCAATTTCGCGAAAACGCCAACCATAGGTGCAGTGTTATAAGTACAAGCCTCTGTCTGCATGAAGTTCCCTCTAATGTCCCTGAACTCATCATTCAAATCTGGACCCCCAACAATGGCCCCAACAAGCACATTCGGATTCGATCTCTGACGACCAAACCAGAGATCGTACCCCTGGCTGCATCCATGAACGCATCATTCTCTTTGTATGGCACCGTTGACGCTGCTCTGTGATGAACTCTGTTGGGGTACTTCGCCCCGAATCCTACCAAGTAACTCATGTTCATGGGGTTGGAGCCCAGTATGTAGTCCACTTGAGACTTGGCAAATGAGAGCAGTTCTTGAGAATCTAAGGAGCCATTGGGGCAGTGAAGCTTCTGGTTTGATTTGTGTAAGTAGTCAGAGTAGACGGTGAGCAGGAAAGCCGCGCTGACTACATGCTGCATGTTGTTCCACTTTCGAATGTAGAGGAGACCTCCAGGTGTGCGGTGCACGTTGCTGCCATTGTTGTTCTTGCTGAGGCATGAGCATAGGTAGAACTCGGCTTTTGATTTGTATTGCTCCAGTGTGTCCTTGTGCTTCTTCGCGAGTCTGTCCTCAATCAGTAACTGAAGAATGTAACATTGTTATCATACTGAAAACTGGATTTTCCATAAAAAATTTGATACATGTTGCAATTTGGTAGAGAGAATTCAAGAAACTGACAATATATTTATACTTTTGTTCAATGTTTGACAGGGTCAGAACTAGATGAGATGCCACCATCAAGAAACATCACAAACTTGTGAGTTGTGACACAGGACCTAAAAATTCATACTTGACTCCTCAAAACCTAATTTTTGTTGAGTAATTTATATGATGATTTGTCAAGCCCCCATTGGTGGCAAGCATTTTCTTCTAGTTGACATTTCAGCTAGTGAACCTGCCCTTTAACTGCTCCCCTCTCCTCTCTTGTTCAACCCCCAGTAAAGATTCTGACCATCATTCCCTCTCATTTTCCTCTCATTTTCCTCATGATCAGCTACTGACCATATCACAAATTAACAACAAAATTCCAGTACAAAATGTCCGTTTCAATCTATTAATCACAACAACTCACAAATCACAACTAAGCATTTCATTAATTTGCTTCAAAGCGATGTAATCAGAGAACTAGTAGTCAATGGATTTGATCCAAACATTAGTACCTTGGAAGCAAGGACCTGAAGACCAGCATACTTGATGTCCCAGCTGAACTCTGATACAGTCCATCCTGCACCACCCAAGCTATACGCATTTTCTACGATATACTCCATGTATTTCTCGGTCCCAGTCGCTCTGTACAGCCACAACGCGGCCCATAGCAACTCGTCCCCATACCCGCTAGTAGACGGGTAGTATCCCTTGACAACTCCCACACTCTTGTCGTACTTCTCTCTGTACTTGTCTCCGAATTCAAACAGCTACAATGCACAAAAAAAAAAAACAGTATTTATACACAGACAATTGGTATGTATTTCTAAGAGAGGTAGCTATGTACCTGTTGTGCATGATGCAGTAAGAGATGGGAGTAATGCGGGTCCAGTTTCTTGAACAGGATAGATGCAGCAGCCAAGGCGGCCGCAGTCTCACCAGCGACCTCTGACCCCGGATTCTCTGCATCGATCTTGTAGGCTCTTCTCGATGTTGTCATGTCCTCTGGCCTCTGCCAGCAGTAATGGTCACTCGTTCCGTCCCCAACCTGGAAAAACTCGTACTACTAGAATTAGGATTATGTAATGAAAGTGCCTTTATATCAATAAATATACAATTCAGTTTCTTCAACTGATTTAACATGTATGAGAGCAAACATGAGAGAGTAGTACCTGAGCCCAGAGGACATAAGGGTGTGTGTGAGCCTTGACAAAGTAATCAGTCCCCCATTTGATAGCCTCAAGTGTATGCCCAAACTCACCCAAATCAGTGATCTCATCAACATACTCAATTGCAGACCATGAGAGCATAGTGATGGTGAAGGCCATCGGCAATCCGAACTTGACATGGTCTCCAGCATCATAGTACCCTCCGACCAAATCCACCTGCAGTACTCGCAGTATTTTTCCAATGTTAGAGTGAGACGGCATTTTTGCAATCGAAGACAAGGAGAGAAAAAAAAGTCGGAAGTGATGAACATCACAACATACTCCTTGCCCAAGGCCATCAGTGAGCCCAGAATGCGAACGCCATGTCACGCGCTGGTTGTAAGGGAGGTGGCCAGAGCGCTGCGCCAAAGTAGAGCAGGCTCTTGGTGACTGCATCCCTGTAGTCGAAAACGCCTTGTGCTACAACAGGGAGAAGGAAAGCAATGCATAAGGACCAATGGCTCATTTGTGAAGGCAAGGGGTCTTCCCATTCCCCTTCAACAAATGGGAAGAAGAAAAGAAAATGTCAGCACTTTGGGGTTTGAGGGTCTCTCTGATAATAGATAGATGCATTTCTTTTTTTCTTTTTTTCTTTTTTTTGCTTCCTAAATGAGTACATTAAAAGGTTTTTCCTCCCACCAACTCTCCTTACCAAATCTAAATGCATTTGGAGAATTGAATAGCTTTGTTTGGTAGTAAAAAGGGGGAACTTTGATAAAAATCCATTGAATATATTTTCATTACTTGCCAAACTGATCTTGCTTCCTTTTTAACACCATGGCAAGCTTCAATGTATTTTGAAATTTTTTTTAATTATGGCAAGCCAGGAGCATTTGAATTAAGAAATAGAATATTTTGAGAAATAAATGATAATAACCTTGGTTACAATTAGATAATGAATCTTAGTATACAAGCAAAAGATTGTGCTTCAGAAATTAAATGGATAAGAAAAGGGACTATTTTTACATCCAACTGCCACAGTTTGTTGCAACGTCCAAGTTGGAGACATTCTGAACAAACAAAAACGTGTCTTTGGAAGTGAAATTTGCATTAATTAGAATATTTTCTTTCACAATGAAGACTTCACCAAACTGAGGTTGCGTTGCTGATGGTGACAATGAAACACTTGTAGATTACTAAAGGGGATTGAGTTGATTAGCAAACCACAGTTGTTATTGTGTCATGCTCATGCAAAAAAAAAATTGCAGATGGTGCTACTGTACTTTCTCTGTCCAAAATTTGGTTTCATGACTCCTGAGTTTATTCTGGTGAATCTGTATTTGAGTACAAATGTGGTCAATGAAGCACAATAACAGATCAATTCTCAACTTGGAAAGTCAGAAATTGTGTTAAATTGAACAAAGGTACGACTGTTGTTTGTAATAGATTTGTAATTACAATAGAATTTCCAGTTACAGCTTTACAGGAATTTGACAATCACAGTTTCAAACTACAAAGGAAACTGACTATAAAAGGAAATATCAGAAGAGACTTTTTGATGAAGAAAATATAGTTCACATATCACCAAATCCTATTATCACCTTGTAGCTATAAGAGATTCAATCTCAATAACTTGAATGCTCGAAGTCAAATACAGGGTAGAAAAGAGTAGACTTGTTGGATGCTAATTTTTTCTCGGTTGCCAATTCAACTTATTTCTATCTACATGTACAAAGAAACACATAGGCTCCTCCAATTTGATTCTGTATGGAAAGCTAATTACAAAGGGGGGAAGGCCCATTTTCGCATATGATGACTCCGAATCCGCCTCCATCCCTGCCTCCTCTTTTGACTATCACTACCAAAATAGATCTCACTGCACGGTAAGCGTTGTAAGGAACTACACCGATCGAGCTAGATTATTCTCTGCTTCAAGCTCATCTTTCTGAATCCTGCATGGCAACTGCATGTGCAGTGGTGAGTAGTTCGTCAGAAGGACAAATCTGTATTTGCTTCATGCTCTGAGATCCTATAAGAAACTCCCAAATCCTCTCCAGACCGCCTTCGGACTACACTTGCTCTTTGCATTAACCGAACTAACGATTGCACTACTTCAGACATAGGTGGGCGGAATTCTGGCTCCGGCTACATAAGAAACCATGAACCACTTGCTCATTAGTTGAAAACAGAAAAACGGAATCAAATATGTGAATATAAAACTTATTATGTAAGTAGGCAACAAAATGGTAACTCCGATAGCATCAGTGAGGGGAACAATAGTGATAGATGAATTTATAGAGTCAACGGAAGATTGATTGTTTGTTTTCAATAAATAATGATTGATGAGGACTATCTATCATATCAACTATTTGTCTATACATGTTTATAGTAGCCCAGCCCAACCCACATCTTGGAGCACCACCTCGACCTCGTTCTAGGCCTCCACTTCTGCCTTGATTGGCCCTCCACCTCCGCCACATCCTGGAGCACACCTAGTGTCCTTATGTTAGGACTCCACCTCACCTAGTTCTAGGCCTCTACCTCAGCCTCATTCTAGGCCTCTTCCTCGACTCGCTATTGACATTTACCTTGGCCCTGATCACCTCGTGCCACCTCAGCTCAGCTGATCACACCAACTCATCACCTCGGTGCCCTCCGATCAACTCAACCAACTCAGCCATGTCCACTCAAATACACCAAAATTTGTTGAAACAACTGGCGTCGTCCATGGGAAACGATACAATGGCTAAGGCTAACAATATGAGCCATCCAAGCATCCCTTGCTTAGAAGGTCATCACTGCATGACCTCAGCCTCTTTGAAGATGGTCATCACAAAGTGACCTCAGCTAAGACCATGCCAATACCATGATGGGTTTGGGACTTGGTGGATTTATAAAGATGTTTTGTGCCCCAGTCAAAACTCTGAGCTCATCCATTAGAGAATCGAGTCAATTTAAGAAATAGAGACTGAGGTAATGCCATTACAACTAGGAGTGTTTGAGGTCATCCACTGGGATTTGGATCCTCTCCACTGCCTTTTGATCCAAATCCCTCACAAGCTTAGCTCGATCTCGGCCTTAGTTCGGACTTGACCTTGGTGACCTCTCTTTTGAGAGAGTTGTCACAAACTTAGCTCATCGCCTCATGGCCTTGGTGATCTCTCTTTTGAGAGAGTTGTCACAAACTTAGCTCATCACCTTCGCCTTGACCTTGGTGATCTCTCGTTTGGGAGAGCTCTCATAAACTTTGCTCATCACCAGGGCCTTGGTGATCTCTCTTTTGAGAGGGCTCTCAAAGAAGAGCTCTCATAAACTTGGCTCATCACCAGGCTTTGGTGACCTCTCTTTTCAGAGAGCTCCCAAGAAAGAGCTCTCACAAGTTTAGCTCGGCCTCGACCTAGGCCTTGGTGACATCTCTTTTCAGAGAGCTCCCAAGAAAAAGCTACACAAGCAAAGAAACACCCAAAACCAAAAATCATAGATTAAGAATTCCCATAGATATGCATCACCAAAAGGGGTGAGCAAGGATGTGATGCCTGAAACTATATCTCATATTAATTAGAGTCAATACGGTTGCTAGGTATATAACTAGTATGTCAAAAATGAATATTTTACAATGATAGGATATCCAACTCTATGCTGTGAACTGAATTGAAGCTCCAATATAATTATGTGCACAGATGTACATATGTATTCACTTAGAGGAACAGGTATAAAACCTAATAATAACAAACATAATAAAACTAGAATTCATAGGAAACAAAATATGTTTGAAGAGTCCTAAAGAGCAGAGCATGATAGAAATGTTGACTCGGTCTCACATTTCTAAAGAAAAATTATCATTATGTAATAGGACATATACTATGAAAAGATTTGAGAAATCAGTTGGCATTACTCTATGCATTGAAGGACTAAAGTTAAAAACAATTGCATATTGCAAATCCAATTTGTGTAAGAATTTAGCAATTAAAACATGTGTGAATATCTATACAGGGAGCATATAATTACAAGGACAGTGAATTGCAACTTTTTCTAATTGACACAATTCAGATAATAATCTCAGGAAAAAAGAGAAATCTGTAGTTAAATGGAGTACCTGAATACATAAGGCAATGATGTCAGCAAAACGCGAGAGTGATTTTGCGGGGTACATGCCATTTAGTGTGGGATCAACCATTTTTGCCAATGCATCTATGTCATGAAGTTGGGGAGTAGCCCATCGGACGAGTGATTGTTCTGATCTTGGCCTAGAACTAATAGGCATAATGCGAAAATGAAAAGAAAAGTTATTGAGAGCAAAGCAGAGAAACACACACACACACACACACAAAATAAATCGAAACATGAACACGACAAAATTCAGGAGAATAATATTTTTATTGAGAATACCTGTCAAGTGGCTTCCGACCAGTCAATAGTTCTAACATCACTACTCCAAAGCTGTACACATCACTCTTCACAGTGTATAAACCAGACAAAGCAAATTCAGGAGCACTATAACCAAATGAGCCAACCATCTCGGTCGAGATCTATCATGTGCATATAAACATCAATGATTCTGATTCATCATTAGATATTAATATATTACAGAACAGAATAATAATATACTTGCCTGCCTTTCAGTATTGGGTGTTAATGCAGCTAACCCACAGTCTGACAAGTGAGGATTAAACTCATCATCGAGTAGAATATTTGCTGATTTGAAGTTTCTATGTACAACAGAAGGCAAGCACACCTCATGAAGATACCTGAATACAAGAAAAGAAAACAAACGTTCTTTTAGTATGTGCATGCTACATATTGTGAAAGAAAATGTGTGTCCTAGATACTGAACAACTACTTACTCTAAAGCCCTTGCAGTGCCAAGTGCTACCCTCACACGCGCATTCCAGGTTAGTGCACTGCTATCATCAGCATAATGCAACATATCATGCAGTGTTCCATTTCCGACATACTCATAAACCAATAGATGCTGTCCATGCTCCACACAGTAGCCTACCAGCGATGTGATGTTTGGGTGCCTCAGTCGAGACATATTTGAAACAGCCTCAAGAAAATTATCTTCCTCCTGTAGAGACACCGCTGCGCTATCTATCTTCTTCACAGCTAGAACCTGCAAGGTAACATACTGATCAATAGATGGTTCTTAAAAGCACACGGCATTTAGTTTAAAGTAAGAAGCACAAGAACAGATTCATTAAAACTTAGGAAGGATCAAATATTTTTCTAGCAGTTGTAGTATAGCAGACAGAGCAACAAAACAAGTTGGATCCATGTTAGATATTTAAGTATTTAGTCATCAGATTCAGTACCAAATTGTAAAGGGAAGAAACAAACATGAACAACAATAATGGGAAACCACTTTATTGGCTGACAACATAATTGTGATCTTAGAAATTTGGATGTTTAAGAATTTGATGCCACAAAGACCTGAAACTAATCCAGAAGTGGATGATCTACCAAAAACTATATTTATGGAGCATAGTTTGATCACCACCAGAACAAACAGTTGTTTACAAGTAAACAACTCTGCCGCTAGCGGTGTAAACGGGTCGGGTCGGGCGGGTTTTGGAGCATTTCTAAACCCAAACCCGAAAACTCGGGCTGGTTTCTAAGAGAGATAAAATTGATCGGTCACATATATTGCATATATATTGTCACATTATCATGTTTATTATCTAATAAATCATATTAATAAAGTCTTATTTTTCTTTATAAAATGCAGGCCCATTGCTAAAGGAAAGGGAAGAGAAATGAGCCCAAAAGCCCATCAAAATTCTGATTTAATTCAGAATTAATTCGAAATCAGAAAATCAGGATAGATCACGGTAAATCAGAGAAGTTGAAAACTGGTTAAAACAAATGTTCCCAAATCAATCGGTTAAAGCCAAAAATCAAAGGCATTTTCGTCAAATCCAGGAGCTGAAACGGGAAAACCAGCAAGAGATAAAAGTGAATCACCAAGAAAGAGAGAGTGTCTCAAACCAGGTGTGGCCACCTGGCCACACCATGGCCGCGGAAACGCGCGGCCAAAGTCACATTTCCGCGGCTTGGTTAAATTTGTTGGGAGAGCGTTTGCTCCCCCTATCTTCGAACACCCTTCCCCGTTTGATTTTTCCTTATAAATACTGCATTTTTCAGAGAAAAAGGGACCAAATATTAGTTTAAGTTTTTCTCTTTGTTTTTAGGATTTAGGTTCTTTGTTAGATAGTATTGAGAAGTTGTATATCTGTTTTTTTAATTTGCAGTTCATTCCAAATACCAGTTAGAGAGAGGAATAGAGTGACTGCAACCTGAAGTTGAAGTGACATCAATAAAAGATCAAGCTTTCTCTTATTCTACTCCAATTCACGGGTATCTCTTGTTTTACATTATTCGTGAGTAGTTAAACTTGTTTTCTGGGCTCACTATCGTCCCTCTCTTCGATCCCTCTTGTTTTGAATGGTTTTGATGTAAAGAACCCAACGGAATCATATATATGCCTTAAATTAAGCCTTTCTTCTTTGAAAGTGTTCTTGAAGGCACATGAGGATGAGTTTGGATTTCTAAACTTCTATTTCTTTTAAAATATCACTTGAACTTGTTTTATTTCATACTTGAAAGAAAACTTGATGATTTAACATTCAATTCAAGAGGATTTCTTAAGAAAAAAAGTTAAACTTTTTCAAACAATCTTATTTGCTTTGCTTAAGACTTTCGAAACTAAAGCTTAAATTTTTGCCTATGATCAAGTTGAGGCACTAGGAATTTCAAGAGAAGAACATATCGTTGAATAGCAAGATAGTAAGCCCAGATCTTTTTCTTATATTAAAAACAACCAAACAATCTTCAACACTTTTTAAAGATTACCTTTTCCAAAGCCTTCTCTAAGTTTTCAATTTTTCTTTTAATCATTTCCTTACTCTCCATTCTCTTTTTCAATATAAAAAAAAAAAAAAAAAAAAACACCAACACCATTCTTTGTTATTTAACAATTCATTGAAAAACTTCTATCGCATTCGTCCTCGTGGATACGATCCGTTAGCCCAAAGCTAGATGGTAATTCTCACTGCTTTCATTTTCAATCAAAATCATGCGAGTTCAGATTTTGGTTCAGGTTCCAATGGGTTGAGCGGGTTATACTTCAAAGTTAGTGGATAAACCACACTTTTTGAAGATAGAAATTTATATAAATAGAGTTAATATTAACTCTTATTACTTCAAAATTACTCAATGAAGTATATTAAATTGTGGTGAAGATATATATATTTAGAAAGTAAATAGTATAAAGTATCAATATATTAAGAATTTTTTATAACTAGTAAGTAAATATATTATATTTATTGCGGGTTTCGGGCGGGTCAGGGTTCGGGTACAAGTTTCGGGTTTTAACAGGTTCGGGTCGGGCGGGTTTCAAATGATTTAGAAACCTATTTTTTTGGGTCTGGTGTGGTACGGGTTCGGGTAGAATCCGACCCGATGCACACCCCTATCTGCCACTATGCATTTCCAACCAAACCTGAACAAGGATTTGTTGGAATCCCTTGCGCAGAGAACACCACCAAAGAATAGTCGCCAATTGCACGAACAAAGAATACAAAGGAAAGAAGCTAAAACACAAATTTAACGAGGTTGGACAACTGCCTACGTCCTCGGGACGGAATGAGAAAAAAAATCTTATTAATCAATCAATTACATGATACAATTAATAGGGGCAATATCCCTCTTTATATAGCCACAAAGTTTATGAAAATAAGAAAACCAAACACTCTAAATTCAGATCAGAAACGCACTCTGAATTCGATTTGAAAACCGCCCAGAGGTCTAACATTATTGACAGGATTATTCGACAGAACGAGCCAGTCTACACCTATCCTAATTCTCAGAAAATGTCTGTCGACGCCATGGGGGCCTGTCGACTGGGCTCTGTCGACAACCGAGATGATGTGTCGACAAACAAAGCAAATTGTTGCTCTGTTGGCGTATCCACATATCCACTTCATACAAACTCCGTATTGTGTATTGCTTTGATGAATTAAAAACTCTTCTAACAAGATTTTTTTTTCTCTCCCCACAATTTTTCCACCTCGGTGAAGATTTCTTAAATCTGAGCTGAATACAACATAGCATCATGTCGACTCCATCGGGCTGCACCAATGTGGTTGCCTATGTACCTCCTGCTCAGGGGATCAAGTCATTCGTAGTTCATTCAGACGAGCTCCATCGAAATCAAGTAACTGTAACTAAATCTGCAGCAATGAACCGAACTGGCTTAGTCATATGAACGTCCTTACTAATACCATCATGGAGAACGACCTTCAATTTGAGCTTTCTAGCTCACTGACTCGAGGTTCACCATTCTTCACCCACTTTCGTGGATTCATCTTAGTTCCAATAGCTGCAAACAATTCGACATACTCATCAATGTCTTCAACCTGTTTAGCATCCAAAGTGGCTACACGATCTCCATCCGGTGTCACGTCCACTGAGATCCTAACTGATATCAAACCAATTGGAGGTGGTGGAGTAGCATCAACCTCCACTCGCTGCAATATAACATTGGTCTTCATCCTTTCCACCTGCTGAAAGATGGTAGACTTCAACAATGAAGCCTCATCAAATCTGACATGCTTACTCAACACAATCTTCTTGTTTTCGGGTTCCCATACTTCAAATCTGTCTCATATGATATACCTAACATCCCTAGATATATCATCAATAAACGAGATAAAGTACTAATAACCTCCAAGCGATGCAGTCTTGGAAAGACCTCAAATACTACCGTAAACACAATCAAGAAGGTCTTCCGATCGGTGAGTTGTGGTGTCGAATTTCACCTTCGTCGTCTTGTCCAGAACGTTGTGTCCACCCAATTCCAAATTACAGGTAGATGCACCTTCCACTGATCCTTATTTTACGAGAGCTTGCAAAGATTTTTCTCATGTATATCCGAGCCTCATCTATCATAACCTGGTATAGTCGTCTTTCAAATGTTCTGAAGCTGCCAAATTTTCTGTAACTGCACTACCCTTTAAGTAGTACAAGTTGTTGCCTCAATGCCCTTCAGAACTACCAATGAGGCACTGGACATTTTGAGAACGTCTTCTCCAAGAGTCTCTCTTAGGCCTTGCGCTTCCAAAGTTCCAACTGAAATCAAATTCTTCTGCAACTGAGGTATATACCTCACATCTTTCAGCTCTCGTATCATCCCATCAAACAACTTGATATGAGTTATACGTATCCCTTCAATCTGACATTTATTTCCATTGCCGAACGACACCAAGCCTTCATCTAGTTTTCTAAAACTAGAAAACCACTCCCTTTTGGGACAAACGTGATAGGTAGCACTCATATCCAAAATCCACTCATATACCTTTGAACAACCGGTAGGAGTGATAGAAAGTGAATAATCAGAAGAGTCAGAATCATTACCATGTGTCTGTGCGATGTTGGTCTCAAATTTAGACTCCTCCTTCGGCTTGATCTTTAGACAATCAATCTTCCAGTGTCATCCGCAGAAAGCACACTGGTTCTTCTTTAACTCTTCACAATCACCAGTTTTGGACTTTCCAAACTCTCCATTACCCTTCCTATGATTGGGACCCATCCCTCTTGCAGTCATCGCCTCTGTTGTTGTGCCATTGAAAGAAAGTTGCTTGTTTTTCTCCTTACTTCGTAATTTACAAGAGCAGCTGACACATCATTATAGTTAAGTGTTTATTTACCGTTGATCAAGGTTAGGATGAATGTTTCATACTCTTCATCAGGAATAGAATTTAGAAGAATCACCGCTTTATCCTCTTCTTCGATCGTCACATTCACATTAACTATGTCTGCAAGAAGTTTTGTGTAGTTATTCATGTGTTCTTCAATGTCGAGTCCTCTCTTCAACTGGAAGCGATAAAGCCTCCTTTTCAGATGCAATCAAGTCTCGATACTCTTCGTCAAATACTTTTTTCGAGGATCTCTTATATCTTCTTTGCGAAAGTTGTGTACAACACATGATACTTGATGTCTTGTGTCAGACAAGATCTTATAAGACCACACGCTGTCATGTTCATCTTGTCCCAATTTTTTCAGAAGTCTCCTCCAGCTTTTCTTCCAAGCATAGAGTTTTCAAGGTTTGATGTCGTCACTGCATCCATCAACACACACATCCATATCCCAAAGTTGTTCTTGACATCAAACTTTACCACATCTATCTTCATCGGATGTGGGTTCATGAATTTCACCATGGATTGACTATCTCTAACCATCTCCTCAGTAGATTCCTCAAAGCAGTGCAAAAATGATTAGTGAAAATAAATTCAAATAGGAAAGATCATATCTTTACCTCCAAATGAAACTGTAGACAGCCTCTAAGTTGATTTGCTTCACTCGAACGAAACTCCCCGTCGAACCCGAAAAGCTCTGATACGACTTTTGGAATCCCTTGCGCAGAGAAAAGTTGAGCTTAAATCTCGTGTAGAGGAATGACCATCTGCAGTTGGCGCTTTACACAGGGTTCAAGGACTCGGCCGAGTCGGATACGAATTGGCCGAGTTGTATCCAACTCGGACGCCAACGAAACGACTCGGACCCCCGAGTCGAAGGGGGTGCCGAGTCGACTCCGAGCCGGACCTGACCCGGGTCAACTCGGCACCCGTGAACTGAAGATAAAGAGAGAGAGAGAGAGAGAGAGAGAGAGATCTCTCACGCTGCTCATCTCTCTCTCACGATCTCTCTCTCTCTCTCTCACGCTGCTTATCTCTCTCTCACGATCTCTTTCTAACATCGGGCCTGCGAATCTGAAGCAGAAAAAAAACCCCGCCGTCACTGTCCCCTCGCAGGCACTTCTCTCTCCCTCTCTCTTTCAGTCGATCTCTCTTCTCTCCCTCTCTCCCTCTGTGTCTCTCTCTCCTGTCCCTCTCTCTCCGTCTCTCTCCCTCTCTCTCTGTTCCTCTCTCCCCTCTGATCCTCTCTGTCTCTCTGTCCATCTCTCCCTCTCTGTCTTCGTCTCTCTCTCCCCTCTGATCCTCCCCGTCTCTCTTGTCCCTCTTTCCCCCCTCTATCTCCCTCTCTCTTTCTCTCCCTTTTCTCTCTCTCTCTCCCCTCTGATCCTCTCCTCTGTCTCTCTGTCCATCTCTCTCCCTCTCTGTCTCCGTCTCTCTCTCCTCTTTGATCATCTCCCGTCTCTTTCTCTGTCCCTCTCTCCCCTCATTGTCTCCGTCTCTCTCCCTCTCCTTTTTTCTCTTTGTTCCTCTCTCTCCCCCCTCTGATCATCTCCTCTCTGTCTCTCTGTCCATCTCTCTCCCTTTCTGTTTCCATCTCTCTCCCTCTTTGTCTCTGTCTCCCTCTCTTAGGTTAATTTAACTTAATAAAATTTTGTAATTATATTTAAGTTAGATAATTTAATAAGTCTATTGAAGTTAGGTAATTAAGTTAGTTTAGCTTAATCTAGTATAAACTAGTTTAGTTTAATTTAATTTAGTTTAATTTAATTGAGTTTAATTTAATTTAAATTAGTTTAGTTTAGTTAAACTTAATTTAGGTTAATTTAATTTAATAAAATTTTGTAATTATAATTAAGTTAGGTAATTTAATAATTTTATTGAAGTTAGGTAATTAAGTTAGTTTAGCTTAATCTAGTATAAACTTGTTTAGTTTAATTTAATTAAGTTTAATTTAATGTTGTTTTAATTTAGTTAATTTTAGTTTTAATTTAAATCAACAGATAATTTTTTAAATTTCAATATGGCTTCAAAGCACACGATATTGGATGGGAATATGATACCCCTGTTGGTGAAGTAGAAAACTTGTGAAATGTAATTATTATGAAAACAAGTCCATGGTGGTATCACTAGATTGAAGCAACATATAGCACATGTACCCGGTCAGGTGGAAGAATGCTTGCGAGTATCAAAAGAGGTATCTCAAATAATGAGACATCTTTCTGAAGGTAGCAAAGAAAGAGCAGCCATAAAATCCAAGAAAGAGCGACTTATGAGATCTTTAAGTGAAGAAGATTTTTATGATGTGACCGATGAAGATTCTGATAATGAAATTGAAGAAGTTAGTGATTTAGAAGTTGAAAGAAGACAACTAAAACAAGCTATGAAATAAAGTCGTGAAATAGCTTGGAGATCGGCTGAAGAAGTTGATATTGGTGGCAGTAGTTCGCAGCATTTAGGATCAGGATTAACCGTGGATTATGTCGAAGTATGACTATGAGAGAATCTGAAATTCCAGCTCGTGGTATTGATCCTTAAATGTTCCCAACAAAACAGAAATCAATTAAAAGCATGTTCTCAACTGAGAATATTAAAAATGTTAGAAAATTCATGGTGAAATTCTTTCACTACAATGCAATACATTCAATGCAGCTGATAGTGATCCTTACTACTAAGCCATGATTAATACTATTGCGGAGGCAGACCCAGGTGTAAAAAGCCCTACAGGGTAGCAGATTGGCAATCTATATTTAGAGGAGGAAATGAAAAAAATGAAGTATATATTGCTTCAATAAAAACAAAATGGCCGCAGTATGGTTGCACGATCATGTGTGATGGCTGGAGTTCTCGGAATAGAAAGCCTATTATTAATTTCATGATTTATTGTGATAGAAGCATGATCTACCATACTTCTGTTGATACTACTAATATCTCGAAGACCGCTGATTATATATTCTCCCTAATGGATAAAGTTATTGATGAAGTTGGTGAAGAAAATATCGTGCAGGTTGTAACAGATAATGAGTCAAGTTTCAAAGCAGCTGGTCACTTGTTGATGGAGAAGAGAAAACATTTATTTTAGTCTCCCTGTGCAGCACATTACATTGATTTGATGCTTGAAGATATTGGCTCTGTGAAATCAGTCAAGGTTATATTAGATGATGCTAAGATGATCACATCATTCATTTACAATAACCTCAAAGTGGTGAATTTAATGAGCTATTTACCAAAGATAGAGATTTGTTGAGACCAAGTATAACACGGTTTGCCGCCGAGTTTATTTCTATTGAAAGTCTTATCGCTATAAGTAAGATTTGAAAAGAATGTGTACGACTACCGAATGACGTGAATTCAACAAGGAAATGAGTAGAAGAAGTGTGCGAGAAAAGTCTTCTAATCTCATTCTGACTGACCAGTTTTGTAAGAAGGCAAGAGAGGTCCAAAACATTATGGATCCTCTTGTTAGAGTCTTGAAGATAGTGGCAAGAAACCTACATTATCTATTACATATGAAGCTATAAATAGAGCAAAATTGGCTATAAAGGCATCAAAGAAGAACTGGAAGAAGTACTAGGATATCATTGATAGAAGATGAGAGGTACAATTGCACACACTTGCATGCTACTGGTAATTCATTTGCCTAGAAATCATATTTATTGACTAGAAATTGAAACTGTCATATCATAACAATCATGTGCTTACATTATTGCAGCATATTTTTTAAATCCAGCACTCCAATATTCAAAAAACTTTTCTACATATCCAGAAGTGAGAAATGGATTAAAGGAGGTCATTAAAAGATTGAAACCGGATTTGAATAAAGTAGCAAGAGCTATTAATGAGGTAATAATAATTTATTTATTTCATCGATATAATGTTATGTAAATATTAACACTTGTGATATGTATTCTCACAGATAAAATTATTTGTGGATGGAGTTGGAGAATTTGGAAGCTCACTGACTAGAATAGCAGTGCAACAATCTCTTTCAGCTGATTGGTGGATTAATTATGACGAAGAAGCTCCCAATCTGCAGAAAATTGCCATCAAACTTTTAAGCCAAACATGTTCTTCATCGGGTTATGAAAGAAATTGGAGCACGTGGTCGCTGATTCATACAAAATTACGCAACCGGCTGGCAATAAACAGGTTGCATAAACTAGTATTTGTGCATTACAATATGCTGTTGCGAGTAAGAAACTTAACATGCAAAAGTGACACTGATGATTATTACAACCCAATTGATCTGAACAATATTTTCAATGATGATGATATTTTGGATGAGTGGATTCATGAGGGAGAACTGATGTTACCACCAGATGACTTAGGTTGGCTGGATGAAGGTATTCATCGTAGTGACGAAAGTGGCGGTGATGGCGGTGATGGCGACGATGGTGATGGCGGTGATGATGGCGGCGGTGATAATGATGGTGGTGATGGTGATGACGGCGGTTATAGAGGTGATAACGGTAATAATGAAGAGACTCATGGTGTTGGTGAAAACCAACGAGGTGGTTCTATGACATGGAATTCAAAATATTATGTCACACAAGATACAGACCATGGAGCCCAGGCGGGGATTTCGCAAAAGCGTAGGCATTTGGATCGGTTGGTCGATTTCAGTTCAAGCGATGTTTATTCAAGTGGACATGATAACTACTCACATGGTCATCATAATCTTAAAGGCTATTTACAGGGGTTGGGTTTGACATCTGGCCAATATTCTGGCACTGATTATTCTAGCACTGGTGAATATTCTACTAGTAGCACTGAATATCGAGGTTTTGAGTATTATCACCATGAGCTGATATTGCACAACCCCTACCGTCATATTACTCTGATAGTAGATCCTCTAGCCAATCATCTCAGCCTACAGGATCTCACCTACAAACATATTATTATCCTTATGGAAACTATATACCTGGTTTCTATACTTATCGCGGGGATGATGATAATGACGATTTTGTGCCTTCTCGTAATTCAATGTGAAAATGACTATATAACAGGTACTTATGAATTATTTTGTGCAATTTACTATATTATGCATGTATTTTGATATCTTTCTACCGACGACGCTTGCATTTATACTTTCACGTTATGTTTTAAGTGCTAGGTGATATGCTTTGAATATATGATACATGAATTTTGATGTCTACATTTTTTTACGATTTGTCATGATTTTTTCTTTATGTAGCATTTTGCGCGTATAGTCCGAGTCCGATCCGAGTCGCCGAGACCGATCCGTCTTGGTGCCGGCCGAGTCGGCGGCCGAGACCGAGACTTTGAACCATGACTTCACATAAGGCGAGGCTTGTGACACGCAATGAAGAGTTGGATCTCGATCGAGCATTTGGTCTTCTATTGTGAAGACAGTTGAGCTTGCAGGGAACTCTTTCTTCGAGGGGAGATTGTTGGGATTTGAGTCGAACAAATAGTCCTACATCGGTTAGATATAGGGGATAGTCTTGAGTATATAAGGATTTGGGCAAGTCCACCCAGAAGACTAGTCTTCTGAGATGGTGCCCCCAAGTCCCTCAAGATTATTAATGAAGAACATCTCACTCAACTAATTAGAAATTGAACACAAAAACTGGTGTGGTGCTCTTTCAATTTTTCTTCAGTGTCTTCAGAAAAATAAGTGTAAACTCTACTCACTGTATTAACCACAATTATTTAAGATGTGTTTTTTTCATCCATTATTGACAGTCTGAAGAAAAATAATTCTGAGTAAGAAATGGAAAAATATTAAGTTTTGGCATGTTAGATAAACATTGTGCATGCACACAAATTATCACTTTTTTTGTAACAAGAGCGTATTGCCATTCTATTCTAATGTATACCTGAGGCAGTATGTTTCAACTTTCTTAGAAAGAGTTCACAATTGTACATCTGCAGGCTACTATTTTAATGTACAATCAGGCTATGCAGTAAATAGATAAGAATGAACAGGCTGCTCAGGTTACTCAGTGAATGATACTGTAACAGGTTGTAGTATCACCCATTGTTGTCCTTCATATGAAATAAGATATTAATAAAGCAAAAAAAACATAAACTTTGACAGCCAGCAGTAGATTCATTCCCTACCTTTCCATTGGAAAACTCTGCTCTATAGACCCGGCCCAATGAACCTTCACCAACGAGGAATTCTTGACTAAAGCTGTTTGTAGCAGTTTGAAGAGATGCCACAGTGTAGGAAGTTGCAGTAATTGGAAGTTTTGGCCTTTTTACAGACCCATTTTTTCCATATGCCCTCTCAACCATCTTTTCTCTGCAGGCGGAGGCTTCAGATTTGTCATCGAAACACTTCTAAGATTTTGCTCTTGCACCTCCTTGTTAGTCACTACAGAAGTGAAAAGAAAATTTAGCTGCTGAAAAATTTATTTGGAAAAAATGGAAAACAAAATTGGACCTTTATTTTTGTATTCAAGAAATCTTATCCATGTAATCCCTAAGTTAAAAACTCTGATGATCATTGAATACTTGCTATTTTAAAACAAACATCAAGGATATCATTGTTCTTGTGCTTCACTGTATATTAGTTTAGTCCAATAATGTATTTTTCAATTACAATATAGATGTACGGAAACCAAGTAAAACCTATCATTTTAGTCTGACACAGATGGCAATGTACTACTGAAACTTCATCATGCTAACCACCACATTAATGTTTCTATGAAAATTATGCCAAGTGGACATGTTTATAAGATGACTGAACATGTTTGTCCATACTGCTATGACATTAACAACCATCCAATTTTTGTGGTCATTCTGAAGGCCCTTTATTGAACAGCAAATAATATTCAGTGTGACCATTTAAGTAAATATAATGATGTCATGATAAAAGTTATATGATGCAAGGATCTTGATATTTTACCACCTCCAAAATATTCTGAAATGACAAGATAAAGATCCATACATTTATGGTTTATGGTTCAGATTAATTTTGCCTGTTCTTCTTAAAGGACGAGATTGTTTCTGCAGAAAATTCTCCCTCTACATGAGTTTATGGAAACTACTCATTGTAGAGTCGTGTCAAACAATTCGGACAAGATCTGTCAGTTTATGTTGTCTGAGAAATCTACCTCTTCCTCCGATTGGTGGCGTCGACCCACCTCGCAACCATTACCATTTCCCTCCTGCCCGCCCATATGGGGGAAAAATGCAACCTGATTGCCAATTGGCATTTTATTTGAAATCCCAACATATTCTAGAATCCATAGCACGATGTTGGATCTGTCATACTTGACATCCCATGCATAATGTGGTCTGCCGTCATATTCACACCAGCCATTGAACCTCACTCCGCACCATCACTCATTTTTCAAAAAATTTAATGCATCCTTCAAAGATGTCTTAAAGTATTAAGTCCACCCATCTCTGATTT
The DNA here is from genome assembly GCA_038442645.1 of Agave tequilana. NCBI lineage: Eukaryota > Viridiplantae > Streptophyta > Magnoliopsida > Asparagales > Asparagaceae > Agave > Agave tequilana. The sequence continues at coordinate 23,170 of JAVJIF010020662.1, forward strand.
TGCAGTGCTTCTTTAGGACATAGGTAAAGAAATCACAAAAAACTAAGTTATTATATTGTGATTTAAAAACATTGTATTGTACTCCATTATTTACACTTCCTATGATCTAGCACTTTCTAGATGTCTTTCAATAGATCTTAATCCTGCTACTGTGTCTAAATCAGTAAATCCCGCACCCTCCTGATTTTTAAGCTACTTATCACATCAAACATCAGGCAGTGGCCATATTGCAGGTTCGAATTCTCAATTTCTTAGAAGTAATAACCACTTTTGCTTTCTAGTTTTACCCCAGCTAAATGAGAATCTGCTACAGTATAGGTCTATTAGTAAAATTCTCGAGGTAATTACTTTTAAAAGAAAGAAAAAAGTTATTGATGGAAAAATGACCTCATAACATGTAAAACTAGAGAACTAATCATATCTCTGTTAAATCTAATCGCCGACTTACACCATGTTAACTAATCCTCCATTGCTTTGACATCTAGTTGAATTTGAACTTCCAAAACATGCACATTTCAACATCTTCTTTATCGCCTTTCCTTACATCCATTCTTATTCTTTTAGTGTACAGAATTATTAAACTTACTGTTTAGTGTTAAAAAAGTGTTCCACTAATGCTTAAGCATATAGGGCCCAAACAGGAAAATAACATCAACAAAGACAGGTGTGGAGTAACAGATTATAATCCACGTTTTATTAACAAAGATTTTCATGTTTGGAGAGTATATTATCTAAGGTTAGATATCCATATTTACAGTTGAAGATGCATGGTTCAAATTTAAAGAAGAAAAAAAGTTCTTTTTTTTAAGACTAGGAAGAATATAAAGGTTGATCTTTTCCTTTTGTGTCATAAGAGGAGCTCATATCACTTCAAAAATTGACAATTTAGTATTACATCATTGTAAAACCTTTCTTGAGGCAATGGCATTAGCTTCTAACAAACTTAAAGGACACTATATGTGACTGATACACTCTGTAAGATAAAGTGGAAGATGAGAATTTAAATGTACCTGTATCAACTACAATAGAAGGAGACCTCTGGGGTCACTTGATCTACCTTTTGCATCACCTTTACCCTTGCGAATAATCCAAAGACAAAAGGCCACCGAAAGTGCCATGCATAAAGCACCGAGAACTGAGCCTATAACTATGCCTGCCATCTGACCACCTGTCAAACCTTTCTTATTTTTGCCACGATCCGGATTTGGGACTTGGGCTCCAGATCCCGCTGGTGATCCTGGTGGCAGCTGACTATGATTACGATTATCATGTGGCCTCCTAGGAGGAGGTGGGGCATAGTGAGGTGGAGGTGGAGGTGGTGGAGGTGGAGGTGGAGCAGGAAATATGGCAAACAAGTTGCCTCCAACACTGTGCAAATGGGAGCCGAAATAAACACTTGGAACAGAGAAGTGCTTAAAAAAAAATTGAAAAAGAAAAATAAGTAGATGGCAAAGGATGAATGAACTACTGACGTGAGATTTGGAATAGCTCTGAACTCCTGCGGGATCCAGCCACTGAAATGATTGTCTGCAATATTTCTGTTCAAAAGAAAAGCTATTACAAAATATAGTTATGGAGAGAAGTATCTTCGCATGAAACAAAACCACTTACAGTGTAGTTAAAGTAAGGTTGGTGAGAATATTTACATGGCCAGTTAATTGATTGTCTTGTAAATAACTGCAATATAAGATATTCAACCTTATATTAGGAAACTTAACATAAGAGGCCAGAAATAATGAACCATATCTCTTGCAAATTGTTCAGTCAGGGAGAGCATACAGGCTTGAAAGGTTTGACAAGGAGCCAATTGAATTAGGAAGCTCCCCAGTAAGGTTGTTGAAGGACAAATCTCTGCAATAAAATTCAACATTAAAATGCATGCTAAAACAAACACCATCACTCCAAACCCCTGTGCAGGAGGGGGGAGGCATATGTATTCTGCAAAAAAAAAAAACACGCGTCTATATCGATAAAAGATAATAACTAGAAGATATTCTTTAGTTATATGACCAAGAGACCAGGTAAGGACAACATCCACAACAACAACAACAAAGCTTTTATCCCAATTTTTGGGGTCGGCTAAATGAATCTTTTCTTTGATTCAACTCTATTAAGGGTCATCTACTCAGCAACATGAAGTATCAACATATCATTTTTAATCTCCTCCAGCCAAGTTTGTTTAGACCTCCCTCTAGTCGTCATTTCCCCATTAATTACGATCCAATTGCTTTTTGAATTGGTGCACTTGTTGGCCTGTGTTGCACATGTTCAAAATCTCAATCTATTCCCCCTCATTTTATCCTCAATCAGAGTAATCCTAACTTTTTACAAATGAACTTATTTCTCATTCCATCTCTAAGTATACTTAAGATACGCCCTAGGATCCCTGGAATCCTCTGATTGTCTTTTTCCCAATATCCTTGTCTTGAAAAACCTAATGTGGACTTAAAAGAGGATGAACAGCATCAAATATTTTATTTGTGTTGCAACCAACGTAACATGTATTTGGGCCAGCATCTGCAGGATCCTATTATTTAGAGCCAATCTCATACCACTGGATTGAGATGAGCATTATGGAGATGTTACAAAACACAAGCTATAAATATCTACAATCTAAAACACTAGTTATTTGCCTTGCTGCATACATTTTGCAGAAAAAAATATCTATAAATGTGCCTTGCTGCACAACTTTTTCAGTGAGCCAACTATAAGCAATATAAGTTAAATAAGATAATGTTCTACCTAAACTACTATCACCGCTAAGAAAGGTGATGAAAGAGTTGCTAGCCTTGCAACCATCAGGCGATGATGGCAATGGTTGATTAGCTTACACGTTTTATATCACTAGGTGTAAGGCTGTAAGCATCATTGGGTTTTAGATGCTACCCAAGATATCTTGGGAAATTCACTTAGGGAATTCCTCAGGCTTTTGGATGCTCCCAATATGATGACTTTTTATCACGATATCATCTCTACTATTATAATGCAAACTTGTGGCAGGAGGAATTTGCATTTCGATGGACTCACGACTTGCAGGACTAGCACACATTCACACATATTTTATATATATTATTTTATGCTTTCTATCTCTACTATTATAATGCAGAAGTGTTGACATGTTGGCCATTATTGTCAACCCTCTCTCAAAGAAAAATGACTAATTCCTTAATTTCCAAGGCCTCGCCCTCGCATTTCATACTATATTATATAATGATCCTAACAATCTACAAATAACTCATATCATCCAACCATCAATATAAGATTGCCCAAGTTCTAGAGGGATCCTTAATAATTTGGTGGACCCCACGAGGACCTGACGAGATCTAATAATATTCTTTCTGGTCAGATTGACTTCCACAATAATGTATCATGTATAACTGCATATCTAAATTTTTTTCTTGTCAAACATTAGTTCACACATAGATAGTCACTTCCTTTATGTCAATAATAAACTTAGATATCATATGAATTTGAATAATTTGCAATCATGATGACTCTTAACTCCCACTTAGTCTATCCGATTCGAATGCTCACCAAATTATTAAGGAGATTGTTAAAATATAAATACCTCAACCCTTATTATAACTTTAGAGTTTTGATGCACTGACAGAGACTTTAATAGAGGTCCTAGAATTTGGATGGATCTTATTTGGTGAGATAGATGATACAACCTATGCATGATGAGATTCTTTCAGAAAACCCCAAAAGACATGAGGCCCTAAAACTGATGGTCTTTTTTTTCTTTTTGTTTAAGGGGTTCACAATGATCACCAACATGTCAATCCTCTCGCATTATAAAATAAAATAATATAATATATATTATTGGTGAGCATGGGTTAGTCCACCAAGCCGCGAGTCCATCAAAATGCAAACTCCTTTAAAAAGGAGTTTGCACTATAATAATCAAGAATGATTGAAATTTATCTAAACTGAGATAACACTACGTCCACCATTAACCCGAAATTGCCAGATCATGAGACGTTGGCATTGTTTACCCTCTTTGGAAGAGGGTTCACAATGATGGCCAGCAAGCCAGCCTCCCAACCTCCTTTACGACTATAATTATAGGGATAAAAGAATGGAATAACACAGACAAAATATTGATGATCAATGGATTAATCCACCAAGCCCTATATCCCATCAAAATGCACTCTTCCAGCAAAATACCTAATTTTAAATAACGTCTCGGTGTAGGATTGACATATATGAACATGTTTATCCCTATCGAGCCTTAAGATTTATATTAATGTTTTAAGATTTGTACTAAGATTTTATGAGATGCATATCTACAATTGAAGTAGTGTTTTAACATTATTTTAATATTGTACATGCATCATAGGCAACCATAATCAAGTCTACGCATACAATTAGTGATATGATCAACACCCTATGGATGATTCTACTTTAGAGGCAAACACTTTCCTTCAACCCAAGATGACAGCTAAGCTCTCCAAAAAAATGACAGGCTGATCGTGCCTTCAGCTTACAAATAACTTTCATTAATCTGAACACTTTACAAAAGTCTTCAAAAGCAGAAAACCAAGCTGTTTTGTATAGACCTCCTGTAACTTACCATGAAAAAACAAATGTTTCCTGTCCAACAAGACACCAATGAATACTCACAGAAGTACTAGCTAGCATATACTCTTTTTTAAAGGGCAATTCTTGTTGGAAATTTTATAGAATTTTCTAAAACATGCAATATCTTTACAAATTAAATTAAGATAAAACAACAATTATTCTAGTATGCAACAACAATTATAATTAAAAATAAAACAAAGGAATCTGGCCTGAGGAATGCAGTCACGATGTCACTGCCCTAAAGGATCAAAAACATGTCTCCTTATCCAGACGTTGAATCGATCTTGTCCTCTAGCGGTAAAGGATCCCCCGGATTCATCAGCACTCAGTTCAGGACGATAAACAAAGCCTCTGCTCAAATGAATAAGTTGCCCAGAAAAATGAAGATAAAAAATTCTTTTAACACTGAAGCCATTCTCTCTTCAGGTTTTTCTTTTCAGATGAAAAAAGTGAAATGAGTTGTCTCTTACTATTGGAGTGAGGGTCTATTTATACCCTTAGAACCCCAGTTGTTGTAACAACTCTAACAGAAAATCTAAACAATTGAGATATTTTCTCAACTGATTTAGATCATGAGATTTGGTCAAAGTTGACTTAGTAAAATAAATTTTGAAATGAAAGTTTTTCCCTTTATTTTAATTCAAAAAATCTAACAGTCCCCCCCCCAAAAAAAAATCTTAAATTTCAGGAAAGATAAAATCAAATAACAATAATACATCATAAAACAAATCATCAAATCATAAAACACAAATAAAATCGGGCAACATCATACTGTGAATTCGGAACAGGTGAACTACGCCTGCAACCTTCCTTAGTGAATTCATCGTCATCTAAGAGATATAGTGAACTACACATGGAACTATCCTCTTTTACCAGATATTGATAGAATACACACAGTAAGTCTCCATCTATTGAGCGAGCGGGTTGAGCATTAAAGGCAAGGTTCTAAATATCGGATATCGGAATCGTATCGGATGGGGGCTTTTTATATCGGATATCGATATCGGGGAAGATATCGGAAATACGCGCGCATACGGGGCGTTCATATTAAACACTATATATAATGAAATATTGATAATTAAAAGTTGATTTAATGTCATAGATAACATCTACCTAATAAAATAATGTAATATGCATATAAAGACAGTAAAAAATAATGTACATTTGCACGCAATTGTGCAATAAATAAGTTATTTCATATCAGGCGATATTTCGGGTGATTTATCGCCCGACATCGGGCGATTTTCAGCCAATATTTCAAATATTGGCTATTTTTTGCTGCAAATGATATGACGAACGATTTTTCCATATCGTATCAACAGCAGGCAAAAAAGGAGATATCGGATGATATCTCGGCCGATTCGGTCGATATTTAAAACAGTGATTAAAGGTCATGCTCACAGTAACCGACTCATGAGAGTTTCTAGGGGGTCAGCCCTGCCCCCCCAACCACAGCCATCACGGTTTCTCTCACGTAGGTAAGTCCTCCAAGGATATTACAGTTAGATGTTATACCCTCCACACTACATGCGTTGCACTTATTTAGAGTTTAACTCATCCTTACCTAATTGCATTATAAGAGCATCGTCACCATAGAGAACGGGTAGTAGCTAAAATTCTACATATGAGATATAAATATATCCGGGTTGATGCTCCATACGAGTATCACCAGTCCAGCTTGTTACTACCACATTGAAACTCTTTCATGAACCAGCTCCCAATCAAGTAGGTTGGGTTCCCGCCGTCGGTAAACTTTACCATGAGCTTAACCCCATCTCTCTCGATGAAACTAGGACTATACTCTTAGAAAGACCCTTAGTCAGAATGACTTCATGTTTTTTAGGGTCAGACAAATGGCTTAACAGCCTTTCATTTTCAAGTGGTGACAGTAAAAGATTTAACTCTTCATGACCACATTATTATGACTCTTGACACCTTTTATTAAACCTATAAAGTCTTTGGGTAATTGTCAGAGTCTCCCCCCATTAGGATTCATAATGAAGTTATAAAATTTTTCTTGTAGCCTTAGTTTCAAAACGAACAAATTATATCATAATGGTTTATGATAAAGCATATATACATTGTATTTGACTATTCAAATATTTAAGGTATATATGTATATATGTATATGCTAAAGAATAGTCAAGAAATTTATGTTTGTCAAATGTCATAGAATGCCCACTTAGAGTCAAAGTTTAAGTATTAACGTGTAATTCAGATATATCTGAAATATAGTTTAAGTATATGATTCATCAAAACATTAAGAACTATACATATACTAGAGAAAAAATATTTATTATCCATTTTATTCACTTTATTAAGACATTGATGATGTCACAGATGAGATTTTGATATCTTATAAGATGGATGCAAATTACTTCCTTACCAGATAACAAAGTATCATAATTTGTCTTCCCATTTATATTATTAATAGTATCCCAATTTTCATCTTAAGCAAATCATCATTGTCTTAACATAGTGATTAGGATATATAATATAATTTTTCCTTGTACATGCAACATGTCCATGCTTTCACAAATAATACAAATAATACATGCATCTAATGTATGCATTATAAATCTTTAGTTTTGAAAAAAAATATCACATTTAAAATCTTCAAAATAATTTAAAATGATTTAGAAAATTATTCATAATTTAATTAACAACAAAAATTATAATATTCTTTCTAAAGAAGTAAACTCTTTAAAGAAATGTCTGAAGTGCATGATTATGTAAAATATAGTAATCATTCAATATATATTACTATAAAATGATGCACTTATAATTTCAATATATATACACACACGCACATAATTTCATGAATAAAAAATTTAAAGTTTAATATTTTCTACAACTATAAGAATATTCTCATAGTTAGATCATGAAAACACTTAAGTAGAAGGTGTATAAATTTTTTAGTTTAAAATATATTTTTAAGAAGTATAATAAGTTACATCAATATATGACATTTTTAACTTAATATAGTTCTAATAATAAATATCTCATTAAATAAAAGCTGGTAGTGAAATGAGAAAATATTTTTACTTGTAAGGTAATTTCAAAGAAATTTATTTCATTACTCTAGATATTAAAATATATAACTTTTCAAATTTTAAGAAATGTAATAAGAATCTGATTTAAAATTTCTAACCAAGAATCTCGTCCAATTCTCGACTATTAAAACTATATTTGAAAATATCAAAAAAGATATTTAATTTATCTCTAAACTTGTTAGAGAGAAATTATAGTTTGTAAAGTCAAAATTGAAATTTGATTTCTAAAAGTCTAAATAGGGCTAAATCCAAACTTGATAATTATAAGTTAAGGGTAATGTCCAAAATAATAATGAGATTAGGAGATAATCTTTTCATCTCAATTATAATACTAAATTATAGAAAAATTATTCATTTTAGGCAATCTAGATTTATTAGATCCCAATTAAGGTTAGATGGGGGCATAACCGCACTTGGCTAGGATTTCAATTCTAACTAATTTAGCATGGTCCGACCATTATTTATATGAGATTCAAATATGTAAGTTAAAGCTCAAACCAACCATAATTTGTAATCAGGGCTAATCTTAGATAGATTCAAGTATGTCATGATGGTAAAGTTAAGATTATAATATAAACATCACTTCTAAGTTATGGTGAAGAAAGACTGATGATATACTTAATAAAAGATTTTAGAATCATTGGGTTAGTCAAAACCTCAATTTTCAGTCTAATTAACCAGGTCGGGACTCAAGTAGGAGGTTTTCCATTTTGGCGTTCCTAATTACAGAACCACGTTGAGTACACTTCCTTTGTTAAACACCAATTGTATAAAATTTTGAGGAAATATTTTACCCTGTAATTTTCTTATCCTATTAATCTAAAGATACTCAAAACTTATGCCTATTTCAGCTACATAAAAGTGTACAAATAATATTGTTGTACTTTAGATTTGTCAAAATGATAGAAAGATTTCTACCATATTTTCTGTATTCCTAATATTAAAATGTCAGAATACAGGTTTATGTTAGTAACTTTTAAATTAGAGTATGTAAAATAAAAAGATGTAGGGTTTCTTACTTAGTTTCAATTTGTAAAAACAATATAATCTGCTGGATATATAGCAGAGTAAGTTAGAATTGAATTCAATACAAGGGTAGCAAGATATTTTAAAGGAACTCGAACTAATTATAACATACAATTTAAGTACAAAATTAACATGTATATATATAAAAAATTGACAACTCCTTAGTGTCTTTATCCAATGCATAAAGCAACAAATAAATGAATAAAGTATCAAAATTTATTCATTCAGTAAATTGAAGATGCAAGTCTAGGTGTAGTGAAGATATATAAATTTTAAAATAAGGAAGGGTGTTCGTTGCAAAGGCATATGGATTTTTCATTTTGTTTACAAACTAAGATAGCAAGAGGAATTCAATAGCATCTAAAATAGTAATCGATATCATTTAATTCTAATGTTAATAGGATCCAATAAATCTATAAACTGACAAATTGGTTAAATTATAGTAAATTAATGAAGCTATATATAAGGCAATGTTATATACTTAGGTAACTAGCGATGAAATAAATGAGATTAACAAGAAACAATAAAGAGAATAACTCTGAGCATTAGGCCAAGTAGGCAAACAAATAATTTCATAATTAGAAACAGAATTTTTAAACAGCGCAAATCTAACTAGTAGTCAGATAATGTTTGTCTTGAGTCATATAAAAATTTCTATAAAGAACCATTCATACAAAATTCAGTTTACTGTGTAATGAAAGAGTAATAAACTATGATTATCTTGTCATAATAAGAAAATTATGATTCACATGCTAATCAGTAGAACAAAAATTAAACCAGGTCACTTCTCTTCCTTGATGAATATTAAAAAGTAGTAATATGCAGTTATCAGATCTTCTCTTCCTCTTATTAGTTTCTATTGCAGTTGGGTATGTGTGAACTTTCCAGTTGTTAACATTAACCAAACTTTAAACTTTCAAGAATTTGAGATACATAAATCTATTCGCTAAGTTTAAGCAATAAAATTAAAGGAAAAAGATCATGACTACATAAGATACTACTCGGACTGTTATTTTATGATACAAAACCCCTAATAGTCGCAGATTCGTAAGTTCTCAGACCATTTTTATTATTTATTTTATTTTATTTTTTAGTTAATTTGAAACCAATAGCGATACTCAAAACGAAATAATATGATGATAGATTAATGAAGCAAAATTATTAATCAAAGGACTGATCAACAAGAAAAGTGAATTTCAAGACATGCGTGAAATTTAGAACATTAGCAAACTTAATAGCAAGTCATAAGGACAAATGCTTGCATAGTAAAATTAATAGCAAGATTAGAATTGACAGTAGAAAACTTAATACAACATAGTATAAGCAAATAATTGTCAATTGACTTTGAATAATAGTGTTCCAGAAGTGTGTTTGCATAAACATAAATTAAAGAAAGTGCAACATGTGATGGCAGAGAATTCAATAAGAAATTAAACACACTAATTTAATTAAAATCCCTCAAACTAGTATCTTTTATAAGCATACCCTTCTGAAAACTCTTAAATAATTAAAACGGATATCACAGTGAACAACTTAAAAATTAGGCAAACAAATTGAGATGTGAACATAGCACACATTTGATTAGATGTTCATTAACATTCATCAAAACTGTTGTCATATACAAAAGTTGTCGTGTACTATTTAGTGCATATTTAAATCACAAATACGCATACATATATAGAGTTGAGAAAGGCTGCCATCAAAAGTATCCAGAATGCAAATACAATCATTCAAATCTGAATTTATTAACTATTGTCTTCTAGATTCAATTAATTTACATGAAATAGGAAATAGATTGAATGAAATGGGAGAAAGTATATATATAACTATTTTGATCCTTTATATTGTTGGAAATTTTATAATATTTTCTAAAACATGCAATATCTTTACAAATTAAATTAAGATAAAACAACAATTATTCTAGCATGTAACAACAATTATAATTAAAATAAAACAAAAAAATCTGGCCTGGGGAATGCAGTCGCGATATCGCTATCCTAAAGGATTAAAAGCCTGTCTCCTTGTCCAGACGTTGAATCGACCTTATCCCCTAGCGGTAAAGGATCCCCGAAATTCATCAGCACTCAGCCCAGGATAGTGGGCAGAGCCTCTGCTCAAATGAAGAAGTTATCCAGAAAATAAAGATAAAAAATTCTTTTACACTGAAGTCATTCTCATGAAGAGTAGTCTTCAGGGTTTTCTTTTAAGATGAAAAAGAGAAATGAGTTGTGTCACTTGCTATTATAGTGAGGGTCTATTTATAACCTTAGAACCCCAGTTGTTGTAACAACTCCAACAGAAAATCCAAGCAGTTTAGACATTTTCTCTACTAATTTAGATCCTGAGATTTGGTCAAAGTTAACTTGGTAAAATAAATTTTAAAATGAAACCTTTTCTCTTTATTTTAATTCAAAAAATCCAACAATTCTATTCAGTAGTAACATAAGTGAACATCTATGCATAATCAATGTCATGTTTATCTCTAGTGATGTACCATTTTGAGTTGGTTGGTGAAGCAATTAGATTAAATAGTTGGTAGTGTGCAACATCATATATGCAACCTGTTGTTTTGTCTGCAAGAAAATCTAGCTTCTAGAAGACATAACCAGCAGCCTCTATGACAAATAGGGGATCACCTAATTAAGTTGCTTGGTTTCAAGAAACTACTTGCTTGGTCAATTTAGTCTGGTATAGAACCATTAACTGATGCAGATAATTTCAACCTTGGACCGATATAAGGTGAGTCACATTTGTGGTGCACGTAATCGGTTGCAGTAACTTCTGTACCCACGAGCGGGTTTCAAGAAGAAAACTCGAGGTAAGTAGTTGATTCAAAGAACATAAAGACAAGTGCATGTACATCTAGTAATAGTGTATTAGTCCAACAAGTGCAACTAAGCACGAGCTAAAACTTCTCTTGATAGCTTCAGGAGTAAACTTTTCGCATGCTAAACTCAAATAAAGATTTCTAAAGAGATCAATAACCAATGCCTTTGGTTTATAACAGCCCAGTGACAGGAGAACAACTGCATCCTCCACGAAGAAGATGGAAGATAAAATTGCATTTAGGCCACTACACAGGTGAAAAGGAAGTAAATGCACTTCTCTTAACTTCTGACTAAAGTCACTGCTCAGTGAAAAATGTTTACAATGTAACAAGTGGATATCCAAACTTTATGGTAAAATGGAAAGAATATGACAAGGATTTTCTATCCATTAGAAATAAATATACATTTGAAAACCCCTTGGCCATAACCAAACAAATATTACTCTTTAGATGCTATTCTCTAATGATATGCATGAGAACATGAAGATTTCTGATGGGGGCAACACACCAGTGCTAATTATCTTTTTATGCCTTAGTCTTTTTTTGAGTTTGGCCTTTTCTTTTACTAAGAAACTTAATCCCACAACGGTTGTGATAAAGAATTTCACTTTGTAAATGCCTATATAAAGAGGCTCAACTCAATAAATAAGTAAACAATAAATAATTAAAAAATTTCTAGTTAAATTCTCTTGAGGGTGCTCTTGAGTTTTGGGTGTGAAGCCCGTGTTGCAAGGGGCGTGAAGCCCGCGTAAGGGGTGCTAAGCCCAAAGTTATCTGTTTCTTTCTCCAACCCTAATCTCTCTTTTCATTTTATTTCTTGCAAAACCCTAGTTTTTCCTTTTTTTTTATTTGTATTCGAAGGTGGTTACGATCCTGTATTACATCAATTTGGTATCAGAGCTTTGGTCCCAATCGCCTTCAAATTTCTTCTCTTCCCCAAATCCTAATTCTAGATCTAAATCTTGCAAAAAAATGATTACTGTTAGATCTAGATCTACTTTGCAAAAAAACAGAAAAAAACATAGAGAAAAAGGGAAAACAGAGAGAAAAATCAGAAAGAAAATAGAAAAAAAGAGGAACAAAAAATTTACTGTTCACCGTGAGCAGTAATTACTATACTGTGAACAGTAATTACTGTTCATCTCCCACCCCCAACCAGTCCGACGTTCGTTTCTCGCTCGTTCAGAGTCCGTCTCTGTTCGAAGTGTTGGGTTCGTGACTAAACCCCGGAGCCACTATAAAGATTTCATAACACTTGAGTAGCAGATATGACCTCCACGAGCTCGTATTTGGCACCAATATTGTCCCAGCAGCATAGAATCTGCGTTCTGCACATCTTCAGCCAATTTGAGCCCAATTTGAGCCACTGAGTTTATTAGGTAATCTCTGATCTTTATACAATGAGTTTTATTCATGTTATTTTGTGGCAAATATATTTATACTGATGGAATGAAAAAGAGGTTGAAAGGGACATGTATACAGCTCTCCCGTATTTTAAGGTTTTTATGATCAGGATGGGTATGTAAAGTGAAAAAATCATCTTAAGAATTTTTCATGTATTTCTCCTTGACACCTGCGCAGAAGTATCATTACGCCCAAATGAAGCTACCTGGAGAAGTTTATTGGTGGTGGGAAGACAGTCATATCGACTGTCGAGATTGGCTTATCTTACAAGAACTTCTTCATACTCCATATGCTCTACACCGAGGGGCCACAATTCAGCAATCTGGTCGCTGAATATAAGGAGACCGTCGCTGGCATGGTGAAAATGCTAGAAAGTAGGGCGGTAAAGGTTGTTGACAATCCAGAATCAGAACCAGAAGTTATCACAATCTAGAACCAGACCCAGAAGTTTATGATAAGCCAGAGCTAGAGCTAGAAGTTATTGCGGAGTCGGTGTCACGGAAAGAAGAGATTTTCTTACAGCCTATGGAAGTTAAAGAGCTCCCTATTGAGACCCTTGTAGATCTTCCAGCAGAGCTACTTTGGAGCTAGTACCACCTTTGGCAGCTATGAGGGTATCATTTTTCTTGAGATCGCCTAATGTGTACGACTCATTGCAGATATGTCTACATGAGCCAGGCTCATAGGAGATCAGGTCACTTATGGTGCAAAGTACAGTCCTTCAGTTTTCATCAGGGATGACGTGCATCAGTCTGCTATTGGTGTCTTGATCAAACTGCTATCTTTTATCGATCTGACACGGAGATCAGTTCCATCTTCACCACCTTGGTCTCGATGTGGTGCATTAGTACTACTATCACGGTCACCACTATGGCCCGATTGAGATGCTTCATGAGCTTTATGAGAGGTGTCCTCACTCGACAGGGTCAACTCTCTCCCACCTCGGGGAAAATGATGGAGACATCACACTAGTGCTAGTTATCTTTTTATGCCTTAGTCTATTTTTGAGTTTAGTTTTTTCTTTTATTATGAAACTTAGTCCCACATCGGTTGTGATTGGGAAGTTCACTTTGTAAGAGCCTATATAAAGAGTCTCAACTCAATGAATAAGTAGACAATAAATAATTAAAACTTTTTTCAGTTAAATTCTCTTGAGGGTGCTCTTGAGGTTTGGGTGTGAAGCCCGTGGTGAAAGGGGCGTGAAGCCCGCGTAAGGCCCAAAGTTATCTTGTTCTTTCTCCAACCCTAATCTCTCTTTTCATTTTATTTTTTGTAAAATCCTAATTTTTCCTTTTTATTTGTATTCGAAGGTGATTGTGATTCTGTATTACATCAATTTCACTTCGCTGATTTTAAGCAAGCATGCTGCTTAGGCTTCATACCGTACATGTTTAAAGCGAACAATCATATATAGAATTCTTAACAACTGATAAGTTCCAATATATGGCTGTCGGTATAAAATCTGAACAAAATGCATTGTGAAAAGATCTACTTACATAACATCTAGTTGAATTAATAAAAGACAGCAAAGAGACAAGCAAAATTTCATACTAACTCCAAAGATAGAAATTCAGCAAGCAGGTCCATAATTTCATTAAGAAATACTGATAACTGGAAGTATTGAATATATATTGTTCTATTTTACTTATTGGAATGTCTCGTGTCTCCCAAACATTCACTGCAAGATTGTGAATCATAATGGCAAGAGCATCTAACAAAACTATTGACAAAAGCAATGGTTCAATGTCTTACAAATCCGATAAACTCTGCAGATTTCCGAATATGTCTCCAATTGTTTGAGATAAAAAGTTGTGGCTGGCATTACTACAATTAAAAAAAATATTGCACACATAAGCCTTCAATAAGGTCACCATCTCCCATCAAAAAGACAACAATCACATAAGATGCAAGAACCTTACAAATAAACAAGGGACCATTGAAGCTATACAGTAAGGAAGATTCCCAGTGAAGTTGTTGTTAGAAAGATTCCTGCACCACGAAATCAAACCTAGCACTTTCAAATCAACAGTTACTACAATTGTTACAAAAGGAAGAAAAATCAATAGAGAATAACACATACAGGTAGGTAACATTTGGCGGCATCTGATACGAAATCGTTTCATGTATATTGTTATTGCTCAAATCCCTAACAACAAAACATAATTGGAAAATAAAATTTCCAACAAATGCAGGTTCTTCTTCTTCATCAATTGAAGGTAAGTGAACAATTTACTCACAATGTTCTCAATGACAACAAATCCGAGAGTGTGAAACCAAGAGTACCATTGAGGCCCAACCCAGAAATCTGACTGTAACAAACCAATCAAATCACTAGACAAAGTAAACAAAAACTAGGATCTTTAACTTAAAAAAAAAAAATACTGCATTGAGATCAAAAGTTAAAAAATTTCAACTACATTGAGGTGACAGCTGAACCAGAACAAGTAACCCCCTTCCATGACTCTCCGCAGGGATCGCCGCCGTTCGAGGTCCATCCAGAGAGCTGAGGTGGGCTATTCAAGGAGCTATAAAAGGCCCCAAGAGCTTGAACTGCAAGTAGAGGATCTATTTTCAGCGCAAGAAGAAAAATTAACAAAAACTATAAGATGGGAACCAAGATTTCTCAAAACCCAGCAAGAAAAATCGCTCCTTTCACCAAAATGCTCACGCATTGCATCCAAGTCAATCAAATGTGGCGGAGACCCAAGATGAGATTGGCACTGATTAACAAAAAAAAGGAGAGAAATTTACCATCTGTAGGATCGGTGGTGGACTGAACGATCACAGAGGCACTGAGCAGAAGAAGAAACAGAGGAAGAAGAGGACGCATTTTTTCCCTCTCCCCTCTCTCCCCCTCTCTCTCTCTAAAGCTCTGACTAATAGTGACAGCTACACCGACGGCAAAAAGTGAGGGAGTAATGAAAGAGATTAGAGATTCATATGCTTTGCTTTGGTTCGGATTGTCGGCAAAGGTCTTTTTGCTGTGTATAAATTATCATTAACTAAATTAATGAAAAATGAAGGAACAAAAGGACTGAAAGTGGAAGATTTGAAGCTAACCAAAAGAGAAATCTCTCGGTTTTAATATGGGAACGCTTGACTCGAGAGAGAGAGACACACAGATACGGTCACAGGAGACTGGCATCATGGGTTGATTTATTTTATTTGTTTATTTATTTTATTTTTGAGGTAATTTATTTTAGTTCTTTTAAATTTTTATTATTAATGCATGTTAGTTCCTATGAGACTTGCATTTTGCATTTTGATTCCTTGAAAAGTAGCTCATTTTGCAAACGAAATATAAAAGATATTAGGAACAATTTTTTGGAAATGACCACCCAGCTCAAGCCTGAATGCTTTAAAATAGAGGGAATAAGTTTAGTGAATTACTAATAGTAAAAAGAGGTAATGTTCATGTATAAATTCAAACTCAGGAATATCTTTTTTCTCTTCTAAATCTTAAACTGGTCTAGAAGCGGGTTTATAAAATCTCGCTAATATATTTTTATAAATTATTTGTTTAAACAATAAAAGATTTACTCATAGTGTATGTAGAAACACAAAACTAATTCATAGAATGTTAAATTCTCCTCTCCATTCAACTTAGCTATCAGCACAAACTCGTAAATCAATTTGTCAATGAAATTTACTAAAAAAATATTAAGCATGTTCTGATTGGTTATCATAAAAGAGCGAACACAAAAATTAAGGCACAAAATCAAAAAAACCTTTTAAAAAAGGGAGAAAAAACTTTTTGAGATGTCAAATTGGTTACCTTAATGATGATGATGTTATTCGTAATTTTGTATTTATTATATCATTAATTACATGTAATTTAATGTTTTCAGCAAACAAAATAACAAAAAAGAAAAGAAAGGGCATATAATAAATACAAAGGTTTATACAGGGAGTAATAAGCAAAGGATCTCTTTATTTAGACTTTTTTTTAAAGAAATTTGCTAGTCAAGTTAAAAGATAAAATACTTGACTCACCAACTTTGATGGTCCTTGTTGGTCCACATTTTAAGCCTTGTCCCCGCGAGTTGAACGTGATATAAGTGGTTGCATTATTACCATTAAAACCCTCACTTATTTCCGTCATGATTACATTTAAAAAAATATAATTAATTAATTAATTAAAAGTTTTTGGCATTATAATGAGGAGACGGGTGACATGTGAAGACAGCAAGATGTTAGAGTGTGAGTGGAGGTTTGGTATGGTTTTGGTGAGTGCAATAAAGCGTGGGGCCGACCAAGGCCATCACCTTGTGGGTCCCATTTTTTATTTTTTCCACCCCAACCATTGCTATTATCTTTCTAGTTTTTATTGAATATTTTTTAAAGCAAATATTATAAACTCCTGCAACTTGTCCTAAAATCCTTGTTGGGAAAGTTAAGAACCAGAAGAATTTCACATGACAACTGTGATACTAACGGGTTCTTCCTCATTGTGACTGTACCTTCTTATTATTCTATTTTTTCATTAGTTGCCGGCTGTTTGGATGCCCGAAAGTGAGTGAAAGTGAGAAAGTAAGAAGTAGGATTTGTTGGCCCAAAGGCCCTTCACCCTAGTTTTAATGATGATCAACTCATGTAGTTATAGTTACTAATGATCTTGTGTTTAATTAGTGACAGATTCATGATCAAGATCTTAGTAGGTGCATAGCTCAACAAAGGATAAAAGAACAAGATTTAGAGCTTGCATGTGGTGATCCAAGGAGTTTTTGGATCAAGCTTGGACCAAGTCAAGAAGATGAGAAGCCTTCAAGGGAAGACTTCAAGAAGATGAAGACTTGTGTCTAGGTATAGAATTTGTATTTTTGTTTTAGTAAAAATGTAAAGGATAGATAGTTGGTGGATTGCTCAAGTTATATCACACACACACACTCTTGATTAGAACTCTTGATTTAAAGTGCTTTCATAAAAGATTTTTATGTTTAGAAAAGAATTTTTATTTTAGAAAAAGAGTTTTCTTTAAGACAAAATATTTGTTGGTTTTTGTATTTCTATCATGTATATTCTTTAACCAAAACCAAGTTGTATACTAGATTTCAAAAACATAGATATTTCATATTGATTGTGGAGTGGATCATATCCATACACACTATGCTTTTAAATGGACTCAAATATCTTGTTTTTGTATTTGATAAAGGTTTGGAAAAACATTTCATGGAAAATTAGGTTTTTATCAAAAGAATTTTACCAAGTATTTTACCTTGATAGTAGTATGACACATGCTCATACTCTATGATTTTTCAAGACCAAAACATTTTATCCAAGACCCAAAACCAAATCCAAATTTTCCAGGTCCTGGAAGTTCTGATTTTTCAGAATTTCTCAGTGACCGGTCGACCGGCAGTCGACCGGCACTCGACCGACATGCACAATTTTTTTGTGCATGTGCGTATCAGTCGACCGATACTCGACCGACCAAACCTGTTGCTCTCTGGAAAATGCCAGTCGACCGGACCGGTCGACCGACAGTTCTTTCCAGAAGAGCGGTCGACTCACCAGTCGACCGGTGGCTGCAACGGTCAGAAAAATGACCGTTGGCCGTCGACCGGCGGTCGACCGCCAGCTCTGACAGAACCCCAACGGCTCTATTTTTCTGAAGCCTATAAATTGGGATTTTGTCATCTGTTTTGAGGTCAACATTTAGGAGACTTCTTGAGCTGTTTTTCAGACACTTTTAGAGGAGTTTCTCTACAAGATTTTAGTGCAAATACTTCCAATCAAAAGGAAGAGTTTTTATCAAGAGAGTGTTAAAGTGATTTCTTGAGTTTTCCATCAAAGCTTTCTTTCCTTGATTTTCTCACACCACACTTGAGCTATCCATTGCTAGATATTCCTATAGGTGTGTTGTAGTGAGAGTGCTCTTTAGGTGATCAAGTGTTGTGATCATCAAAGAGATCTTTTCTTTGTATTTGAGGAAACGGGCAAGTGTGCTCGTTGTTGGTGGTTGGAGTTCGGTTGTGAACTCTTGGTGGTAGAGGTACGGCCTCGGCGAGTCGGTGGACTTGCGTGTGTACGGGACTTGGGAGTCCGAGGGTTTGTAGGTGTACGGCACCGAGGAGAGATCCGGTGGGATCTTGCATAGTGGAAATCCTTCGTGTGTCGAAGGCGGGGATGTAGAGCAAGTGTGCTCGAACCTCGAAACATACCCTTGTGTTTGCGATTGCTTACTCTATCCCTCTTTCTCTCTTTGTCTCTTTTATATCTTGCATTTACTTTCATTGTCTTCACTTGTACATGCTTGATATACCCTTGTGCTTATATTGTTATATACTTGCGTAGGATTGCTTGTTAACACTAGTATTCAACCAAGAGAGCCAACGCGGCACCTCAACCCATTCAAGGGGAATCTAGAGGAGCTTGTCCAGAGCCTCGCAAGGGGAATTCGGCAACACTCTTGAGTTATACATAAGTGTTAAATTAATAAGAAGCTTTAATTTGGTCAACTTAGTTTTAATTCCGCATTATTTGTTCATAAGTGACCTTTAGATTAGCCATCACCTATTCACCCCCCTCTAGGTGATCTTACAATTGGTATCAGAGCTAGTGCTCTTGATATTGGGTCTAACAACCTAAGAGTTAAAGATCCTCTTTTAGGCTAATCACAAGATTTGTACACACACTATGGACTTCATGTCACCACCCACCTTTGACACTCTTAACATCCAAATTTGGAAGGTTAAGATGTCTTTGTTCCTCAAAGGACTTGGCCTTAGTATATATCTTGCCACAACTAATAAAGAATATTGCTTAAATGGTAAGAACATTGAGGCTAATGCAAAAGCCCTTCATGCTATTAAGTCACCCTAAATGATGATTATTTATCTAGGGTTTCTAATATTGAATCGGCTTTTGTAGTATGGAACATCATCACCTCCCTCGGCGAAAAAGATCTATACTATGCGGGGAGTGACTCGGACGTTGGAAGCAACACCTCCAACACATGCTTTATGGTCCAAGGGGATAACCCCCTTGAGGTAAATTCCGAATCCGATGATGAGAACATGTCATATGATGAGCTCACTACCTTTTGTCATCTTATACTTGAAAAATATGACATGCTTAAAAGGAATAATAAAAACTTGAAAAAGGAAATTGCTTGCATGCATGTAGAACATGACTCTTTTAGAGATAACATTGCATGCTTAGAAAAAGATAACAATATTTGAAAAAGAAATTTGATTGCATGCATGTAAAAAATGATTCCTTGAAAAATAAACTTGCATGTTTAGAAAAAGAAGATTTGAAAAATGAGAATGTTTCCTTATTTTCTAAATTGAGTATTTTGTGTGAAGGAAACAATACTTTGAAAGAAAAGATTGACTTGGTGAAAAAACAAAAAGAAAATATCTTTCAAGAAAATATTACTTTGAAAAGAAAATTTATTGAAAAGAAAAAGATTTTGTTGCTAAGAAGAAAAAGAAAAATGATTCTTCATCTCATCATGCTTTCATGCCACTACTAATGAGATTAAGAACTTGAAAAATAAAATGAATAATTTGAGTTCAACTTTGAACTCTTGTGCATTTAAACATACTAGATTGGAGTCCATGTTTCCCAAGAAACAAACTCCACATGCTCATGCACATACACATCATGCTCATGCTTATGATGCACAACACGATCACAATCACACTCATAAGCATCATGCTAAGGTGTACATTTGTACACATTGTGGCCGCAAAGGCCATCTAGCAAGATATTGTTTTGATAAGAAACCATATTTATATTTTGCTAAATATAATAGATTTTGGGTTCCTTATAACAATGCTAACCCCAAAGGACCCAAGAAAACATGGGTACCAAAACCCCACCCTTTGATTTTGATGTAGGTGAGGGCTCTCACAAAACGTGAGAGGATTGGTGCCTTGGTAGCCAATGCAATGGACATGATGGACAAATTGGGATGCATTGCTATCAAGGAATCTTGGTGGGAAAGGCCACCATATTTGGAGCTTTGGAGTTGGTAACAACCTCTAAACTCCTACTTTTATGTTCATGCCATTTACTTATGTCATATTCATAGCATGTTCATGATTTTGTTTTAAGATTTTGTGTGCTTTATGTGGTAGTTACATGCTTAGATGTAGATTTGTCAAACTTGTATGTATACATATACAAATAGTGAATTACAATTGACTCTTAAATAATTGAACTTCATGCTCACTTGTATCCACTTTATGCATATGTATAATCTAGTTTTGATAATTCTCATATAGACATGTTTTGCCAATTTTGTGATTTACTTCATGTATATGCATGCTTAATTCAAATCTAATAAATATACATGTATACCCGTGAGTCTCTTGCCTTCATGCAAACATTTAATAGACTCTTTTATTTTTGGGATATGTATGCATATTGTTAGATTTGTATAAACCATACATATACCATGAAAATTGTTGATTTTAGTGAAAATGATTATTCATGATTTGTTGTTAAAAATTTGACTTATGATCGTTTTTGGGCTTCAATGACTATTTTCATGTAGACACTATTTACATAACCTTTGAACACTCTATCTTTTAGAAAATATATAATTTGGAGCTTTATGGAATATGAGTGCTTGAACTTTTATGTATTTAGTATTATTCATGAAAAACATATGATTTTTTTTTATGAAGGATCTTTAACTAGTTTGTCAAAAATCCATTTAAACTAGTTATCTATTCTTCAAATTGATTCACATGATCCTATTTGAAATCATATGAATAAATTCTTTTGTATTTTCAAAATTTATTTGATGCTTCATGATTTGAATATTAGTTTAAATGTTAGCTTTTGTCAACACTTGGATTTATACTTATACACATTATGGATCACAAATAAATCTATATATGATTGGGCTTGAATGCTTATTTGTGCCCATTAGGTGTGTTAGTATTGCCTAAGTTTTGATAATCATTACATTCTTAAACTTGTATTCCCATTTGGATTTATGTTTTGATCATGTGATTTCATTTCATGTATAAGTTTCTTTTGCCAAAACATTAAAATATACATGGATAACCCTTGAGTCATTTGCTTTTCATGCAAATCTATTTATGAGGACTCAATTGTATTTTGGGGATATGTATGTATACTTAATGTCTTGTCAAAACATAATATGCTATGAAATATAATTTTGATGATTTCATATATTAAAATTTGTGATGATTTTCGTATTTTCAAAATTTATGATTTTAAGGAATATTGAGTTTTATTGTCATTTTCATGATGTCATGTTTCACATAACATTAGTACACTCATTTTGAAAATATGGACTTTATGGATTAGAGTGTTTCTAGTGCCTTGTGTTTCATTGATATTTCATGAAAAACTTTTTAACTTATTCCTTGATGGAAGGATTTCGTACTAGTTCATAAACAAGTTCATTTAACTAGTTCGAATTCTTCATATGGTAGATTATATGATGTATACACATATGCTTACTTTTCAATTGGTATCATTGGTTATTTGCAATTGGTATCAATATGACTTCATGTTGTGTATATCCATATTTTGATTGTATGTATGAATGCCTTCAAATTATATCAATTTCTATTGGTATTATCTTGTCATACATATATGTTATCTATTTGTGCTTATTTTACAAGTGGTATTCCCTTTAAAGCACAAAGATTGTTGATGCTAAGCTTAATTAGATTTCAAATTGGTATTTCATAATAAGCTTATGCATTGTGTTTTGAAATTGGTATCAAAAATTCAAAATTTGATTATTTTACAATTGATACCTCAAAATTTGTTGTTACTAAGAAAAAGTTAAAATTTTGTTTTAATAAAGAAAAATTCAAAATTTTTGATTTGTATTTCCTATATGCAAGGAGAGCTTAACATCTCTTCTACATATAGATTCATGTTGAGTATATTATAAATTGAGGAGCTTGACAACTCTTCTTTATATGATATACGTGTGTAGGGGGAGCTTCACATCACCTCTTATGCATGACATATTATACGTTATGTGAATTAGGGCTTGTCATCCCTCCTTCATGTAATGTATATGTGTCGGGAAGCTAACTTAACGTCTTCCTCTTCATGAATTTATATCGCATATAAATTTTATTGATTGATTTGTATTTATCCCTCCTTGATTTCTTTGTTTTTGACAAAAAGGGGGAGAAAAATTTGTTTGATGTATTTTTTTCTTTGAACCTTTGTTGATGATTGACAAAAAGGGGGAGAAGAATTTGTGATTTTATATGCATGATTTCATGATTTCCTTACTTAAGGGGGAGAAGTATTTGGTTCCTTACTTAAGGGGGAGTAAGATTTGTATTTATGCATATATGTTGTCTTGCAATTAGGAGCAAAAGATTTGATTTATGATTTGATCTATATGATTGCATCTCCTACATTGCATACATGTCATGTGCTTTTAATGCCATATCTTTTATTTATTTGGTATGCATGAGTTAAGGGGGAGCTTCTTTGAAGCTTTACTTTAATCCATGCATATATAACTCCATGAGTTTTGTCATCATCAAAAAGGGGGAGATTGTTGGCCCAAAGGCCCTTCACCCTAGTTTTGATGATGATCAACTCATGTAGTTATAGTTACTAATGATCTTGTGTTTAATTAGTGACAGATTCATGATCAAGATCTTAGTAGGTGCATAGCTCAACAAAGGATAAAAGAACAAGATTTAGAGCTTGCATGTGGTGATCCAAGGAGTTTTTGGATCAAGCTTGGACCAAGTCAAGAAGATGAGAAGCCTTCAAGGGAAGACTTCAAGAAGATGAAGACTTGTGTCTAGGTATAGAATTTGTATTTTTGTTTTAGTAAAAATGTAAAGGATAGATAGTTGGTGGATTGCTCAAGTTATATCACACACACACACTCTTGATTAGAACTCTTGATTTAAAGTGCTTTCATAAAAGATTTTATGTTTAGAAAAGAATTTTTATTTTAGAAAAAGAGTTTTCTTTAAGACAAAATATTTGTTGGTTTTTGGTATTTCTATCATGTATATTCTTTAACCAAAACCAAGTTGTATACTAGATTTCAAAAACATAGATATTTCATATTGATTGTGGAGTGGATCATATCCATACACACTATGCTTTTAAATGGACTCAAATATCTTGTTTTTGTATTTGATAAAGGTTTGGAAAAACATTTCATGGAAATTAGGTTTTTATCAAAAGAATTTTACCAAGTATTTTACCTTGATAGTAGTATGACACATGCTCATACTCTATGATTTTTCAAGACCAAAACATTTTATCCAAGACCCAAAACCAAATCCAAATTTTCCAGGTCCTGGAAGTTCTGATTTTTCAGAATTTCTTAGTGACCGGTCGACCGGCAGTCGACCGGCACTCGACCGACATGCACAATTTTTTTGTGCATGTGCGTATCAGTCGACCGGAGTCGACCGATACTCGACCGACCCAAACCTGTTGCTCTCTGGAAAATGCCAGTCGACCGGACCGGTCGACCGACAGTTCTTTCCAGAAGAGCGGTCGACTCACCAGTCGACCGGTGGCTGCAACGGTCAGAAAAATGACCGTTGGCCGGTCGACCGGCGGTCGACCGCCAGCTCTGACAGAACCCCAACGGCTCTATTTTTCTGAAGCCTATAAATTGGGATTTTGTCATCTGTTTTGAGGTCAACATTTAGGAGACTTCTTGAGCTGTTTTTCAGACACTTTTAGAGGAGTTTCTCTACAAGATTTTAGTGCAAATACTTCCAATCAAAAGGAAGAGTTTTTATCAAGAGAGTGTTAAAGTGATTTCTTGAGTTTTCCATCAAAGCTTTCTTTCCTTGATTTTCTCACACCACACTTGAGCTATCCATTGCTAGATATTCCTATAGGTGTGTTGTAGTGAGAGTGCTCTTTAGGTGATCAAGTGTTGTGATCATCAAAGAGATCTTTTCTTTGTATTTGAGGAAACGGGCAAGTGTGCTCGTTGTTGGTGGTTGGAGTTCGGTTGTGAACTCTTGGTGGTAGAGGTACGGCCTCGGCGAGTCGGTGGACTTGCGTGTGTACGGGACTTGGGAGTCCGAGGGTTTGTAGGTGTACGGCACCGAGGAGAGATCCGGTGGGATCTTGCATAGTGGAAATCCTTCGTGTGTCGAAGGCGGGGATGTAGAGCAAGTGTGCTCGAACCTCGAAACATACCCTTGTGTTGCGATTGCTTACTCTATCCCTCTTTCTCTCTTTGTCTCTTTTATATCTTGCATTACTTTCATTGTCTTCACTTGTACATGCTTGATATACCCTTGTGCTTATATTGTTATATACTTGCGTAGGATTGCTTGTTAACACTAGTATTCAACCAAGAGAGCCAACGCGGCACCTCAACCCATTCAAGGGGAATCTAGAGGAGCTTGTCCAGAGCCTCGCAAGGGGAATTCGGCAACACTCTTGAGTTATACATAAGTGTTAAATTAATAAGAAGCTTTAATTTGGTCAACTTAGTTTTAATTCCGCATTATTTGTTCATAAGTGACTTTTAGATTAGCCATCACCTATTCACCCCCCCTCTAGGTGATCTTACAGGATTTAATTTTTTTTTAAATGAAAATTTATTTCTTTTCATGTGTTTGAATAGTAGTTGAGAAGTGTAATTGGAAAAGTGTAATGTCTTTTTCGATGTTTGGTTGGTAATGTGAAAGTGGAAGTAAAAAAGTTTACCATAAAATTGACTGTAAAATAATATTAAAATAAAAATTAATTATGAAAAAAATTGACTGTAATTAGAATGCAAGCAAGATTTACATGACCACAGAATTAATTGTTTTTAGCTACAACTTATTACAAATGAGATTTAAATGGTCACAAAATTAACTGTAGCACCTTGGAAGTAAGAAAACGATTGTGTAAAAAAGACAAGAGAAAAGAGAAAAAGAAAAAGAATTTTTCTATTTTACTTTTCAGGTATTTGGATGGACAGCGCCAGTGAGAAATGACTTACCACTTTCTTACTTCTGTCCACTTCTTGAATCCAAGCAGCCCACGATGAAACAAGGTGGACTCTCACTTTTTATTTGATAAAAAAAAAAAAAATCCACTGACATGTATTGCTCAGTAATTACTATTTTTGTCATTGAAATCGGATAGTATGGTAGCAACAAGCTTTTAGATGTTTAGGATTCAATCTTTTTAAATAACACCATATCTCGAGTGTATCAATACTCGTAACTACTTTGTACTTAAAAAGAATCACAATTGTGACTATCGACTTGAACCCTTCACTGATCATAACGTAGGCGAAGGGATTCGAGTTTGTCACTTCATCGCTAACTTTTCCACGAGGGATCACGATTCACAGTGACACTTCAATTCACCATGAGTTAGAGTTCGAGCTAAAAAAAAAATACAAAGTGCGTAATTTTGTAATTTTATTACACAATTATACGAGCCAGTGATACATCGAGATTTAATGATACCTCTATTGTGTGACATTTACGTGCAAGAAGAAGATTCCTTTTATTAGAAGAGTTATTTTGCAATCTTTCTACACTGTAACGATAGGTAAAATAAGAACAAATCATTTTATTATGGTAACATAGATTCAAGAGGGAGAGTGCAAAATGGCAGTGCCCATTTATTTAGCAATTAGCATCTTACTGCAAAATCCATCATCAAGAGGGCCAAAAGCATCCAAATGGATACTCAAAAGAGCAACAATCAAAGAGAGAGAGCATTGTAGCAGCTAAACAACAAGAAGCTACAGAATTCAATGATCGGCCTCGCAAACTTTTGAATGGAAAAGTTTGCCTTTTTCCCTGGTAGGTATGGCACTAAAATTCATTCTCCCCACAACTCACAGAAATTGACTTCTAGCTCTCCACTCACGAGCTGTTTGTTGTATATGAGATTCCCTTAAAATTCATGTGGCTGTGTGCGCTTTAATTGGACACATGCACGTCGCTGTAACCTAGGAGTGGGTTCTCCGTGAGTTTGACACACAGAATAATGTATGAGAGCTGGACTTGTTCAGAGTTCAGACATGCATCCAGTTGTTGGACTCAGACCACTTCATTTTGGCCTGCCTGCACCAGTTAAACTCTACTGTAGATCGCATGTTTTATTTCTTTTTTCGTTTTTTTCCACTCTCATGCTGAATAAAGGGTTGTTTGTTTGCCCGAAGAGCGAAGAAAAAGTATTGATTTTGATACTATTCTGATACTATTTTGTAGATCCTATTATGTTTTCTTTTACAAATTGTGTTTATTTCACAAGAAAATATGAGAAAAAGGAGCTATCACATCAATCAAATTTTATGTCAGATTTCGAAGCAAAAAAGAGAGAAACAGGCTGAAATCTGACAAAATATCTTGCCTTCTTAGGCAACGAGCAGAAAAAGGAGAAAATTTTGCTGAATCTCCCTCGTCTCAACAATATTTTACCTCCAAACAAACAACAGGGAGTGCAAAAAAAAAAAAAAAAAAGCAAACGGGGTTTGTTTACCAATTACCAAACAGCTTCTAAAGTTGCAATCTCTGTATTAATTCTTTGTAATATAATTTTCAATTCTGTGGATTCTCTCTCCTGTTAATTTATCTCCAATAGATCAATTGGTTTTCCTAAGTTGTCTATGAGGTCTAATATTTCCTCTCACTATTTGGTTAAAAATACTTTCAGAAGAATGTATGAGCTACGTTACAAGCCATTTTATCTTGGCAATTGCTCAAGTTTGTCACGAAGACGAAGACGATAAATAATTGAAACTAAAGTATTCAATCGTGAAAAAAAACAGAATACACTGACACAAGTATTGAATCCACAGAGCGATATTTTTGGAACCCACCAAAGAGAGAAAAACCATAGAATTATATTGATAAAATCTGAGTACAGTCTGTGAAAATAGAAGCCTTACGTAGATTCGCTTATGCATAAAACTAAACTAGGTCAGGGCTGCATGCATGTTTATCTCCCAGCATATTTATATTAAAGAGGTACTGATAACAAACCCTAAAACCTAAAATTTATGCTAATAATATCAAGCAACCAAAAATTGTCCACATATCTCTTATCATTTATTATTAATGTTTAAAGAGGTACTGAAGACAAACCCTAAAACTTATGCTAATATTATCAAGCTGCCAAATTAATCACCTCTCCCTCCTCCATCTCCATTAGTGTTGGGATTGGAGTAGGACTAGGAACAAGTCCGCGACACAATTCAGACCCAATTAGAAATAGAAACAGATTTTCTTTTTCTTTTTTTTTAATAATCAACATGTTCCGCTCGGGCATTCGAACCGGTGGCCTCCACTGCTAGACAAACGAAGTTGGAAACAGAGTTGAAGCAAAGAAAAGCCCAGAAATAAGAAAACGAGTACGCCCAGTAAAAAAAGGCCCAATGGATTGGGATAATATAGGGCCCGGTAAGTGAGCCTAAATTTTCGGGCTTGAATTCTTAAAAATCCTTGCAAAAATACTTAAAATCTTATTTGAAATTAATCCAAACCAAAAAAAAAAAAACTTGTC
Source organism: Agave tequilana (assembly GCA_038442645.1). NCBI lineage: Eukaryota > Viridiplantae > Streptophyta > Magnoliopsida > Asparagales > Asparagaceae > Agave > Agave tequilana. The sequence continues at coordinate 51,517 of JAVJIF010020662.1, forward strand.
AATAAGAATTATTCTAACCATGGAAAATATTCATTTATTTTAAGAAAAATTAAAATTAAATAAAGAGTAAAAAAAGTATTTTGTCAAAATAGAAACCAAATCACAATACAGAGAGAGATTCGCGTCATTCCGGAAGGATTCGAGGCCGAATCCTTCTCACTCAAGTACAATTCTACGGCATTCGAGTGTAGGATCCACTCTGGTGAAGTTGATCTACATTATTTCAAGTAACTAAAATAAAAAAAATCATGTATTTTTAATATTTTTTGTCTATCTATCAAATGAGTGCAAAATGGATGGCCGAAATAGTGAGTTAGTTAGTTTAACAATGTAGAATATTTGAAAACTAACAAAAATTAATGTGTGAAATTTTTTAAGTGTTTAGGTCACGATAAAATGGTCGAATCGAGAATTTGTATGTCTAAAAACGTAGATCTAAGTAATATATTATTTTTGGCCGTCTTTTACGCTTAAATGATGGATGGGCAAAAAGCATTCAAAATATATGATTTTGGTTTTTTGTTACTTGAAATAATATAGATCAACTTTAACGGAGTGGATCTTGCACTCTGATATCACAGGGTTATATTTGAGTGGGGAGAATTCGGTCTCGAATCCTTCCGAAATTCACAAGTCCTTATCTATATGATTTGGTTTCTATTTGATAAAATCCTTTTTTTTTCTTTATTTAGTTTTAATCTTTTTAAATAAATGAATATTCCTATGGTTGGGATAATTCTTATTGATAATAAATGAATATTTCCCTGAGGATAATTCTTTTGAAAGTTGGTGTGTAAAGGTTTTTTTAATGTCTAGGTCATGATCAAATGGTCAGATTAAGAATTTGTATCTAAAGTCATAGATTTAAGTAATATGCTACTTTCGGTCGTCAATTTTTGCTTACTTATGCATGGACAAGAAAAACTACAAAATAATTGATTTTTGATTTTAGGTTACTTTAAATAACATAAATGAACTTTAAAGAAGTGGATTTTGTATTTTAAGTGTTGTAGCATTTAATTTGAGTAGGAATGATTCATGCTCAAATTCTTCCGGAAGTAACCAAGTCTGTCTCCTTGGGCTCGAGCACGGAGGCGCAGCGAGAGGCGGACCTTCCCGCTCTCGTGTGTGAGCGCAGGTCCTCGCCTGCTCTCCTCAACCGCCCCTGATAGCATCTCCACCTTCCGTCGACACCGCCTGGCCTCACCTCGAGGTCGTGTTGCGAACCCTTACCTCCTTCGCTCAGCGCGAGCTTGAGTCTGATCAGTTTCGAATCCACTCAAGTCCAGATCCACCACAAATCCATTCCCAGGCAACAAATAGATCCGAATTCAGAATCAAATATAAATCATCCAATCAATGCCCGATTGCTATGGTACCTGAACACCTGCTATAGTGCTAACCCGACCCGCGTGCTACAGTTTCAGACTCGTTAAGCAGAACATACCTGCTAGCGTTCGAGTTTTCATAGCCCGATTCGATTAATTTTTGAGGTATTGGACTTATGGAGAACAAAACTATATAATTTATTAGAAAGCTTATTGAAATTTTATCAAATTTGAGTGAGATATGAATTCATTAATTCAAACTATTTAAGAGGGTGAGACTTTTAAGAGTTTGAAACCATAGAGAACCCCAACGTAGACTGTAGATTGTGAAATCCTAGTTGTTATTTATCTCCCTGCAATAAAAGAAAAACTCTAGAAAAAAAACTCTTATCAATTTCTCCGACTCTCTCTCGGATCCCTCCTCCCTCTTGCCCGATCGACGCAGCAGCCCTCGCCTCGTCTTCCTTGCGCACCGAAGCCAGCCCGGCCTCCAGTCGCACCCCCGTGCTTGAGTCCAGATCGCCCTCCTCCACTCTCGCCTCGCTCTCCCCTTCGCCCCGACCAACCCCGAGCTCGACCAGTGAGCCCGATCATCATAGTCTCACAGTACATGCCCTTCACCTCGCCTTCGTGCCCATCCAGAGCACATCCAGCCAGCCCAGGCCACGCCCAGCGACCAGCCCGTGCGTGCCCAGGCCGACACCCAGCGCCTGCGCGAACCTCTGCCGAGCCCTGCCTGCCTCCTCCCGCAACCCTGCACAAGTGCAGAGCTCCTCCATCACCTCCAGCCGCCTGCTGCATCATCCCGAGATCGACAACGGTATGATTGAAGACGAAGATGGCTTCTTGAGCCTTGCGTCGCCCTTCTCGGAGTTCCAATTCAACAACGGAGAGACAGTTGTTGATTACATCAATCAGATTGCCCTGACAACTGCCGAAGACGCAGAGTTCAGTTTAGGCATTCACAACTGGCAAGACAGGTTCCATCCCGAGACACCATTGCACATCAACTACAAGTGTTGCGTCTCCTTGCACCTGCAGATCAAGAAAAGGAAACTGAGGTCGAACACGATCCTCAGTAGCTACAACTATAATCCAAGTTTCTTTATTTACAAGTCCGATATTAAATTATTTGTGATATTAACAATATTGATCGTTGTCCACTATAAATTGTTAGTTGTGTGATTCTGCTTTCCCTCTTATTGTTCATAGGTTTACTTGCATAACATAAGTAGCTTCAATTATTATTCTTGCCTTGCAATAAATCGGTTTTTGCATGCTAATTGAAATCCATAGAATAATATTGCTAGTTTTAAGCTTTCACGCCAACGATCGTTTCTTTTTTATGAAGCATATTTAAGTTATTTTATTATGATTTCCGCACATATACATGTTCCACATCAGGTTATTCTTGCATCCACCGAGGAACTGTTATGGAGCTAGGAATTACTCCAACTGTGACTTCAGGACTAGTGATGCAATTTTTGCTGGGTCAAAGATCATTGAAGTTGACGCCAGTGTACGAGAGGATCGGTCGTTTTTGTAAGTTAGCTACCCAAATGGCAATAACTGTTGAAATATTTGTTTACCTTCGATGACATTGCAATAATACCTTTGACTGATAGGTAGTAAACTTGTTGTGAAGATGTTCTATGTTCATGGATATTGGTTGGTGGGCCTAAACTGAAATACTTGATGTTCAAATATGTCCTGAAATTGTATTTTATAAGCAGATTCACGTCACTAAGATCGTCCATGTTTGGTCTGAATGTATGCCTCGTATGTCTTATAAGCTTGTCCTGCTGCAATTGTGTAGGATAAACCTTCCCAACCTGACCCAAACTAACCTGAACCAAACTGACAGATGTGTTGGGTTTTGTCTGAGTTTTTCAAACTTGGTTACAGGTGACCCTCAATCCAACCTGAAGAGGCAAACCCTGACCTGACCTGAAGGAATCCTGACATATATGCAATATATGTAATTTAGGATGAAATGCACACATGTTTATACTAGTTTTGAGGATTTGCTGAAAGGGGTACAATGAGCTGAGGAGGTTCAATTTGATGGGCCTTCTTTGTCAGAGTCCCTCATTAATTGAGGTGCTAATTTGATGGTTTCCTTCTTAATTATTGGGCTTCTAATTTTGATGTAGTACTTTATTTTATTTCTCTCAAAGTTCCATTTAGAAAGAGGATGGTATATTGTTTATGACAAGCTTTCGTTACATTTAAAGTGTCTTATACATAATTAATTTGAGGTTAGATTGTATCCTTCTGTGAAGAGTTCAGCATAGAATTATCATGCAGAGTAGGGGAATAGTTGTCAGGCTAAAAATATATTTCCTTCTTTACACAATAACTCGTATAAATCGCTTTCCTGATATATAATTCTTCCCTCCCAGAAATGGTGCACAGAAGTTACTTGCTATCCTCATAGCGATTGGGACGAAGTTGCATTTGTTTTATCTGGGATACTGGCGTTTGGTTGGAAGGAAGTGGGCGGAAGTAAGGAAATGGGGAAGTATGGGCGTGTTGATTTCGTCACAAAACCCGCAAATCGTAAGTTGTAAAACTCTTTTTCATTTTCTGCTGTTTTTTTTCGCTGAAAACAAACTGCAAAATATAACTCTCATTTTACCACTTGCAGTTGTTATAGTTAAGTTTGTGGTCATGTAAATCTAACTTTTACACTCACATTTTCCCACTTGCAATTGCTACAGTTAATTTGTGGTCATATAAATCCCACTTGTAATACACTTACACTTACAGTTCAAAGCAGTTACTTGATATCAATATATAATTTAATATTATAAAATTTATATTTTTAATAGTGTTCAATTTTTATTTAATTATTATATATTATTATATTTTTAATCTTTAGTTTTTATTATTTTTAATATTGTTTTAATATTAAATATTTTACTAATTAATTTAATATTTTTTATTTAATATTATTATTTAATACTTTATTATTTTGTTAATACTTATACCAATTTTTTTATTATTTTATTTAGAGTAAATATTTTATTAATATAATAATATGATAATTTAATATAAAATTACTGTATATAATTATATATTTTTAATATAAATAATTACTTTATAAATATCAAAATATACTTTATTATTAAATTAATATTTTATTGTGTTTATTATAATAATAATTCATTATAATAATATAATAATAATTTATTATTAAATTATAATTATATTTTACTTTGTTAATTTTATATTTTTATAATATTACAATAATATTATAATAAAATTTAATATTATAATAATTTCAAGTATTTTTAAATATTATAATATTTTAACTATATTTTATATTTTTCTTAAAATTTTAATATTTATGTTTTATTAGTATTCTTAAAATTTATTAATGTTCTTTAGATTTTCTTAAAATTTATATTATTTATTTAGTTAATATTTTAGTAATATTTTACTAATTATACTAATATTTTATTAATACTATTGTTATAAATAAAATATTAAGATTAGTAATATTTTATCTCAAATTTATTAATACAATTTAATTTGCAATAGTATATTTAATTTAATAGTATTTATAATATTTAAATCACTACTACAGTTAATTTTGTGGTCAACTTTTCACTTACACTTTTACGCTACAAACCAAACACCGTAAAACACAATATATTTTTTCATTTACACTTTCACTTTACCAACCAAACACCGTAAAACACATATACTTTCTCATTTACACTTTCACTTTATCAACCAAACACCGTAAAACATAATATATTTTCCCTCTTACAGTTCACATTTTTCATTCTCATTTACGACTTACGACGTTTTGCGGCAAAACAAATAGACCCTATAATGCTCACTTTCTTATCTATCCAAACACCGGAAAAGAAAATAAGAAAACCTCTTTTCTTTTCTCTTTTCTCTTTTACACAACAATTTCTCACTTCTAGTGTGCTACAGTTAATTTTGTGGACATGTAAATCTCATTTGTAATAAGTTATAGTATAAAACAGTTAATTTTTTGATCATGTGAATCTCACTTGCATTCTAATTACAGTCCATTTTTTATTTTTATAACTAATTTTTATTTTAATATATTTTTGCGGTCAACTTTGTGGTCAACTTTTCCACTTCCATTTTCACATTACCATCCAAACACCGAAAAAGATATAACATTTTTCAAATCACACTTTCCAACAATATCCAAACACCGAAAAAATTTACTAACCAATTCTCAAGTTCCAAAGGGAACTATTACCACGTCCTCACTTCCACCTTAACCAAACAGGCCTAGTGTCAACCAGCTTGGAACTGGAATGTTGTTCTCATAATTCTTCAACTTTTCTTGCCGGTATCATTGTCATTTGCTTAGATGAACTTATCAGAAAGGATATGGTCTTGGATCTGGTATCTCTCTATTCATTGCCACCAACATCTGGTAAGGGCGTGTTTGTTTCGCCGCAAAACGCAAGTCGTAAAACTTTTTTTCCATTTTCCGTTGTTTGTTTCGCTGAAAAACAAGTTGCAAAATGCAACTCTTCTTTCCCACTTGCAGTTGCTACAGTTAAATTTATGGTCATTTAAATCTCACCTTTACACTCATATTTTCCCACTTGCAGTTGCTACAGTTAATTTTGTGGTCATGTAACTCTCACTTGTGGTACACTTAGAGTTCAAAACAGTTACTTGATAATCAATATATAATTTAATATTATTAAATATTAATATTTTAAATAGTGTTCAATTTCCTTTTTAAATTTAATTATTTTATATTTTAATCTTTAATTTTTTATTGTTTTAATATTGTTTTAATATTTAATATTTTACTATTTTGATTTAATATTTTTATTTAATATTTTATTTAATACTTTATTATTTTATTAATACTTATCCCATTTTTATTATTTTATTTAGAGTTAATATTTTATTAATATAACAATATTATACTTTAATATAAATCACTATATATTATTTATTTATTTTAATATTAAAAATATAACTTTATATATATAATATATTTTATATTATATTAATATTTTATTATGTTAATATTGTAATAATAATTCAGTATAATAATACTATAATGATAATATTATTAAATTATAATTATATTTTACTTTGTTAATTTTATATTTCTATAATATTACAATAATATTATAATAAAATTTATATTACAATAAATTTCAAGTATTTTTAATATTATAATATTATAACTATATTTTATTATTTTTTAAGATTATTAATATTTATATTTTATTAGTATTCTTAAAATTTTATTAATGTTCTTTAGATTTTCTAAAATTTTATATTATTATTTAGTTAATATTTAGTAATATTTTACTTATACTAATATTTTATTAATATTATTGTTATAAATAAAATATTAAGATTATTAATTTTTTATCTCAAATTTATTAATACAATTTAATTTGCAATAGTAGATTCAATTTAATAGTATTTATAATATTTAAATCACTGCTACAGTTAATTTTGTGGTCAACTTTTCCACTTACACTTTTACATTACCAACAAACACCGTAAAACACAATATATTTTTCCATTTACACTTCACTTTATCAACCAACGCCGTAAAACACAATATATTTTCTCTGCTACAGTTCACTTTTTCATTCTCATTAACGACTTACGACTTGCGACGTTTTGCAACGAAACAAACATGCCCTAAGTTAATTTTAAATATTTTCTCTATTCTTGCTTCTAGTATCACATCTAAATATAGCTACTGATCATCTAACTTATTCTGTACCTTGCCAGTGAAAATATTATTTGGAAAGCGTTTAGCCCCACAACCATTAACAGTGGGCGGGGCGCTGAATTTGAGGGTGTTGTTATTGCCTTGTTCCATTTATTAATAACTTGAACAGATGAAGTCCGAGCTCTCAGTGTCACTGAGGCTTTCTACCGTCAAAGTCTTCCAAATGTAACAAACTTGCTTACTACTGCATTGGTGTTTCTTATCGTGATCTACTTCTGTGACGTCTCGATTCCGTGGGTACGGAGACGTCACTGCGACGTATATATGTAGGTCGGAAAATATCCTCACGTATATACGCTAAGCATCAGTATAGGTAAGAATCAGATACGGAAGCACAGTACTAATATACATTTCAATAGAAAAGTACAAGTACATAGATATCACAGAAGGTGATACAATATTACAGGAATATTACATCACAAGAAAATACAAAAGTACATTATACAAAGAGATATACATAACAAAAGTTAAGAGGTGCTCACGAGCAGTAAGAGGGGCCTCGAGAGCCAATCAGGAGAAGAGCTGAGAGAAGAGTTACGGTGATGTCCAATTTCTGCTGCACTCCGATCGCTACGGAAGGATCCGCTGCGCATTCTGATCAGTTACAGCAAGGTCATCATGGTCCAGACTCTAGAATCTGGACATGAGAATCCAGGGTTGTCAGATGCAACTCGCCGAGTACATATGATAAAGCCAAGTGACGTGCATATCAGGCACACATGTACAGAAAAGGTGTATCGTGAATATAAGCACATATGCACATGAAATAAGATAGTAAGTAAAATAACTACAGGAAAATCAGTTATACAAGCCCACAATACCAATCTGTGAGATTAGTACGTCGAAGGAATAATCCAAATAAAGAAACCCTCATATATATACCCTACACCTCACGTCAGTGTAATCTGAGTTTATATAGCCTAAATTTGCCTTCACAATAACAAAATAATGAAACAATATGAAAACTCGAAAATAAGCAATCAAGTAATCAAACAAGGTAGCACATGTATTATGTATAAGTGGTGAGCAGGATAATGTATTGTATCACAGGTCTCCCAAGTATAGATCAAATGTAGAGGTAGTCAGATATCAAGAGCATGTTATTATTAAGTTATTAAGACTCATCTGATTTGTATACATCGGTATGTGTCCCATTCCACATCCCTCAACATACAAACCGGAAAGTAAGTTATTAGAAACTGATGGAGATCGACGAACCATGCTTAGAATGGGTCCTGTACATGCCCAAAACAACGGTCAAGGAGTATCCGGTATTGAGCTGGAATGCACCGCTAGGTACCGGGAGTTATTGTACGCTCGAACAGAAATAGGATGTCATCGTTCCCACGGGAATAGGCCCAGGGGCTTATGGCACAACCGGCAGGCAGGGGAGTAGGGGTGCCAGTACACCCCACGGAAACACCTGGTGGCCTCCAAGTCGAATCAAGTATGTGGCCCGCGGACACTTTAAGACCATCATAAACATGGTACTATATCGGTACTCATCAGTTTTCCCAATTCCGGTGTAAGTGTTCAATATTACAGATTGTCCAGTGATAATGTTCACAGGGTATCACAACAATCCAATATCCATGGTTATCCTATTACGGGGATCAACAGGAGTATAATATAAGGAGTCTTTCTATTACAGGGGTTCAGGAATACAGGAGTTCAGGAGCACAGGAGTTCAGGAGTACCAATGTCTGATAATAATATAATAATCATTCCAAGTCCTTGAAAAGTGATAATCATGAACGGAAAATATAATACTTGTGTCAGGTGTAATAGTATCCAGTCAGGTATCACAATAACAGGTCAAATGTACTAGTATCATGTGAAAGCATATTAAGTGAGAAATAGCATGTCAATATCAAGTGTCATATATCAGGTGTCAGGTATCAAGTGTCAAGTGATAACATGTCAAGTACCGTGTCAGATATCAAGTGTTAAGAATCAGGTGTCAAGTATAGACATATCAGCGTCAGGTAATTAACATGTCGGTATCAGGTGCAATCATATATCAGGTAATCATCCGGTCATATACTGATACAGGAGACAATATAGTTAAACATTTCAAACTCTTCACAACCATATTTATAACAACAATAAATTAATTTTTTAATTAGCTGTGCGAAGCTGAGCGAAGCGGGAGCGTATCTAGGCATATCCATGCAAGTGTAATACCAGTTAAATGAATTATAATAATGATCAACAGATATATAACATGTTAAATTTAGAAAATCACCCGCATATCATATATCAACTCGCATAATGAGACATCATGCAATAGCTAGAGTAGCAATTATTAGGCATGTAACAGTAGTAACAAAATATCCACATATCAATATATCATGCAATAAATGCTAGAGTAGCAGTTACTAAATATGAATTGATGATATCAAAGCACTTCATTATATCGAGCCCTAAAATAGAATTAGTAAGGCATGAAGCAACATAAGGAAAGTACTTGCCAAAACACAAGAGTACTCGAGACATAAAGTGAAGTACTCGCCTAAAATCACACGACTTCGAGCAATAACCGGGAAATCCACGAACACCACGTGCACGCTAACAATCTATAATATATATATATATATATTATAGAGAATAAGAGAGGGGGGAGAGAGAGAGGATTAGTTAGAGAGAGGCTACAAGAGAGAGAGAGAGAGAGAGAGGGGGGGGGGGAGTGTGTGTTGGATAAAGTGGGGTAATTAGGAAATGAAGGGAAAAAGGAAAGAAAGAAAAGAAAGAAAGAAAGAAGAAAGGAGAGTGGAGTGGCGAGGTGGCGGCGGCCGGCCACCGCCGGCGGCCTGGGGGGCGGCGGCGGCGGCGCCGTAGGTGGGGGCGGCGCGACCTAGGCCGGGAGGAGGTGTGGAGTTGGATGTGTGGTGGTGGCGTGATGTTGTTGTTGTGGTGGTGGTGTTGGTGGTGGTGGTGGTGGTGGTTGAAGATGGTGGTACTGGGGAGATGGTGATTGGGGGTGAAGTGGAGAAGGAGGAGGAATTGGTGGTTGAAAGAATTTCTGCGCTTGATGTTAGATGGTCAAGACTGTACATGACTTTGCAGTCTTTAGAGACCACCTTGATTGCCTTGGTGGATTTCTCTGGGCACATTGACAACCTTTCTAGTTCCTAGTCATCAGCACACATTGTGTATAGTTCAACAAAATTTCCCAACCTCAACTGGAAAGAAAACAAACGAAAGGCGTCACTACTGTTGTTGTGTTACTTGTTGTTGTTGTTGGTATTGGTGTTATATTATTTGCATTAGCAACTTCCTACAGACAAATAGATATCTATTAATTTTATGCGGGGATTTGCATGCATGTGTATTGGACCCATAAATTGTTGTGAAATGTAAATCTCGTGCCAGCATTTAAGGATTCAGCAAATTTTAAGTTGTACTCACACAGTTCTTCGGGAAATTGTATGAAGAACCTAACATTTTCGAACAACATATGAAACTATCACCATGTATAAAGCTGAAGAGGCTAGGTACATAAAATTTTAGGTTAATGTAGGCTCAGCAAGGGATTGAATTGGGTCCAGCATAGGTCATACTTTTGTCCTAGGACATGGAATTTGTTCATTACATCTACCCGATCCACTGATGTCGCATTGTTTCTTGGATCTGCTAGCAGGTCAGACCCACAAGACAAATTTGGCCTAATTAATGGTGTTAGAAGCCTCATTTTCCTGTGAGATTCTCTATCCATTGAACCAGTTGTAGTAGCACCTCTAGTAGGGGCAACAAAATTTGTATACATGACACATGAAACTATAATGGTATGACCTTTGAAAGGTTCGGAATGATTTTAACCTAATTCGGTATAGAAACTATCGAAAGGGTGTATTCTTTAAGCCCCATTTGGTGAAAGAGTTAAAACTGAGGCTTAACAGAGGTAAAGTGGTTTGCCTTGCCAAATGGTTTCTTGACAGCCAAGGTAAGGGATTCGGTTCACGTGTGTGAGCCACACACACATGCAATAAGATGGTCAACTAACACGTGGATTTGACCCTCTTATAATCTTTTATAATATGTGTGTGAGGCCCCACGCACATATTATATTATAAGATGGTCAATACGCGTGTCAACGCGGGCACACATATTATAAGAGATTATAAGAGGATCAATCCTCGTGTCAACGCGGGTTTGGCTCTCTTATTGTATGTGTGTGTAGCACACGAACCGAACCCCAAGACAAGAAACCTGCTCCCGGTTAAATGAATGTACCTTTGCCAATATCTCTTGTTGCAGGTTCTTCAAATCGCTTGTAAAACTGGGGTAATACCATTAGCGCACCCTATGCAACTTTCAAATGACTTTGCAATTGCACGGCTGTGGCTTAGACTCGAGTTCTGTTTTTGGTTGCTTATTGGGATGCCTGATGAAAGAATGACAATTGCCTTTCAGCTCCTGATGACACTAACATGTTTTCTAACCTGATTGAAGTTGTTAACTTCAGTTGCATGTCTATAACTGTTTTTTCCCCCTTTCTGATTTGGGGTCTTCTAGGAGCAACAAATGGTGATGCCTACAAATACATCCCCACCGCTGCAGCCTTCGGTGGCATGTGCATCGGCACATTGACGGCACCAGCAGATTTCATGGCGCAATTGGTTCGGGAACAGGTATTCTGCTTGCTGTGACAATTATATACCAGTACTTGAAACATTTGAGAAGGAAAGGGCTGGCGAGCTTGGTTTCTTTGGTCTCTGATCTGTACAACCTCTCATGGAACAAGATGTAAAAGGTGGCCAGGCGAACCCACTGTTAAGAAGAGCCGAGTTCTCCCTCCAGGAAAGAAAGGGTTGATAGTTGTGTATCGTGGGCCTTTTCATGAGGAAACATACATGTTAGTTCTAGTTCAGGATACTAAGAACCGTTGCTGATTGTTCTTTGTTGCTGGTTTTGCTACTTTTGCTCTTTGATTTGCAGGTTTATTTCGTTGTATCACCTCCAGTTTCTGCTTGTAGCCATATTATTATTGTCAGTGGGGAAAGCTCATGCTTGGTGTTTGATTTTCTCACCCTTCGACTGGACAACTATTTCGACTCCTCTGTTGAAAGGATCCATGATAAAAGATCAGTACAGTGCACGCTCAGCACTCCCATTCCCTCGCTTTATGGAGAAATATAGATGGTGTGGTACTGCAGAGATCTGGGTCACCACCACAACCTTCACATTCTGCTGGCTTTATTCCACATGGGCTGAAACGGAAGCAAATTGGTTAACATCAGAAAAACAGCATTTTAAATGTCTCAATGCTTTGATGCAAAAGCATCACACATGGCTGAATTATCTTTATACTGATTGTCAAAACATAACAGAGAGAAAAATTTCCAATTTGGGAGTAGAAATAACCATAGCAGCACTACCTGGGATCTTTTCAACGTGTGCATCTAACTACCATGATGACTTCACAAATAAAGGAGATTTGGTTAAAAAGGATTGCATCTGACTATCATGAGGCCTTCATTAGCAAACGGAGGCCATTTTTGCTGGAATTTCTGGCGGCTGTACGTGTAATCTGCAACTTTACGGCACAACTGAAATTAGCGTATCATATTACATGTAGCAAATGCATCACTCTCCAAGTTCACCTGAAGCGTTCAGCGACATCTAGTAGAGCTGCACTCGCATCGTAGATAGAAATTACAGTTATCATCATCTGCCCTTTATTTCTTCCTCTACTCATGTACTTCTTGGGCATAGCCAGTTAGCCTCTCATCAATATAAGAATATCCAATTTAAAAAGAGAGAATTTACCCTGTGGAAAAGGCAGAAAGCTGGACTGTTCCTGTGTGACTCTTTCAACATATGGACTCTTTCAACACATGGACGGACGAACGTTGAGCGTCAACCAGATCAAGGTATGGCAACTGCATTGAGAACAAAAAGTTTAACAGAAAACGAGAAGGCGGAGCAATGAAATCATTGACGAGGAGCTCAGAAGCCATTTAGTAATCCAAGATAGCAGTGCAAAATGCACATCAAGTGGGCCTTGCAACAATAAGGGCTGCAAAAATAAGGATGTGTGCAGACTGACCAACTGTTTGGGATGCCCACCGCGCTACGCCTGGTTGATGAACTAAGAGTCGGATCCTTACTCACTCAAAAAGTTTTCAACGAGACTGGCCAGATATCTCCCAGCCATAGTCCAAGGAGAAGCCTGCATTTTTCATGCACAGAAGACATCTCAAACAGAAAGAAAAAAAAGAAAAAAAACACGGTTACAGAAAGCATGTTACAAGTAAAAGGCAACAAATTTCTCGCTTGGTTGTTCCCTACAGGTTCTACCAAAACATAGCTAGAACATGATCCTTTTCTCCACACTCATGACTGTACTCGGAGTACGGAAAAACATCCAAATCCACTTCCTAAGGACACACGGAACCAAATTAAAAACATATATTATAAGTTATAAAGAAACTGACTCAGTTTGTGCAAGCACAGTCTCTTCTCTGCACTGTACAATTCCATATACCTAACAACAATGATGGAAGAGCTGCTGCTACTTGGCCAAACAGAGTTAAGGCACCTCCCCATGAGTCAGCCCACCACTCAACAAGCAACTACCTCTTTCGCCGTTTTGTTTCAACCTGCAACAAAAAGTGTTAGAAAAGTGGCATATTGAGATAAGAATAGTCAATTAGAATTTATCAAGGATTTCTAATGCTAGACAAAAGATGAAGCACCGCCAGACCCCAAGTTTAAAAGCCAAAACCCAGTTGTATAAATGCCAACAGAATTTAAAAAGAACATGGTTTCAAATATTGGCCAATTCCGATAACTATATATTGGCAATATCGTATTGGGTTTTAAGGTACCCATGATATTATCCCTATAATATCGGCTAATATCCAGGCGGTTTTCTGATATGATTGAAATAAAAAGGTTGACGATATTGATACTAAAAACAAT
>JAVJIF010020663.1:0-58262 GCA_038442645.1 Agave tequilana
CAACGGCTCTTGATCCCCTCCTCCTCTCTCTACAGTCTGCTCGTTGCAGTGGATGCAGTGGTTGTCCAGCATGTTCAACAGCAACTTTTGACTGTAGCCAAAATCAAAATTAACACAAGGTAATAGCATATACATACATACATGCATGTGCATATGTGTATTATGCGGCAGGGCATGAGAGGAGAGGAGAGGAGAGGAGAGGAGACCTGTACTTGTTGGGTATGTTTTTGATCATGACGGTGGTGCGAGAATCTCTACATGAGGATGGACCACCTGTGCCTGATGATGATATGGATCCTGATTCCATCATCCCTCCTCCATCATCCCCAACTGATTCTCTGAACTCAAACCTGCTGTTATTATTATTGCCATTTTTCTTCACCCCTTTTGCTTCCTTGCTGCTGCTGCTGCTGTTCGATGATGATGATGGTGGTGGTGGCGGCGGATTACTTGATGATGGGTAACTGTTACTCCTGCTGCTGCTCCCTTGGTCCTCTTCCCACTGGAATTAATAACGCCATTGCCATTTCTGGAAACATTGCTAATTCTAGCTTCATTCCTCTTCAGCCGCACAATCCCTTCTCCTCTCTCTCCTCCTCCAACTTGATTAATCCTTCTGCCGCCGCTGCCCTGGGAACTGCTCCGCGCAAGCCGCGGCGGCAGCGGTAAGCTCTGGTGGAGGCCTCTTGTGATGCTGATGATGACTGAAACTGCTCATAAAGTTTTCAGACAATTTGAACAGAGAATTGTTATAATTGTAACTAAGAATTTAGCTTTTAGTACCTTCGTGATTGAACACCGCCCGGCCTGCTGAATTCGACCCAGAGCCGCACGCCGCCAACATCTTTTCCGTCGAGTTCGGTGAGCGCTCGGGCGGCGTCTCGCACGTCGAAGAATTCCACGAATTTGTGATGCGGTTTCGTTGGCGATTCCCTCACCTCCATCACTGGCCCTACTCTCATCACCCGTCACACAAAATAGAACCATAAAAAAATTTTTTTTTTTTTTGCTAGAAATAGAATATAAAAAAAAAAAAGAAAGAAAAGAAAACGCAAGCGAGAAATAGAAAGAATTTGGTCGAGACCCTTGAGAAAACAAGAACCTTCCATATTCAGCAAATAAAAATTCAATTTACCAAAGCTTGAAAAAATCTCTCGGACACCGTCCGAAGAAACCGCCGCCGGATCCGAGAGGGTAACGAAGAGCGAACCCTGGTTCAAGACCTCAACCCCTGGCGGAGAAGTGAGCCCAAACCGCCTGGCCCTCGATCAACCCCCGCCCCACTCCGCCGCCGCCGATCTGCTGCATCGCCGCCCAATTCTCCGCCGTCTGGATACCGTAGAACTGCTGCCCTAGCCTGCTCTGCTGCCGCACGTGCTGCTCGCGAATCTCGGCCACGGCCACCTGCGCGCTCCGCAGATCGTAGTAGAAATGGACGTCACGACCCCTTCCAAGATCAAGAAGCTGGCGTCCACGGCCCGCACCGCCGAAGGCCATCATCGCCTGCGTGACCGCGGCCTCCGTCACGTGAGGCGGGACCATGCTGAGGACGACGGAGCGCGAGGAGAATCCGTCGGCGGCCGCGGCGAGAGGCAAGTGCACGTAGTGCGTCGGCAGAGGAGGCGGCGGAGGTGGAGGAGGAGGAAGGGGGGTAGTAAATTTGGGGGTGGGGGAGAGCGAACTGGGGGTAGAACTCTTGGGCTGAGGGATCTAGAAGGTTCCCTCCCCGCCCCATGAAGCTCTCTTCCATTTCTGAGAGAGGAGAGAGAAAAAGAAAGAAGATGCTGCTGTTCTTGGGGTTCTTTTTATTAATATTTAATTGTTGAGGGTTTTTTTGTGGAGATCTATATATGAGAAGATAGAGGGGAGGGGGAAAGGCAAGGGGAGTGAGTGGGGTTTTAATGGCGAGGCGGCATGCCGCCGTTCGTGTTGTGTGTTGAGAACGGGGGCACCCGGGGCAGTTTGGGGAGGGTAGGGCCCGCGGTACAGCTAGAGGGGGATGTGGGGCCCACCAGGGGGTCTGGGGGCCAGATATGTCGGTAGTTTAAAATGAAATAAAAGAAGTGGAGGGACTCACACTGTAACGCTGTTAGTGATCGGAAGAGAATTATTGACGGCTCTGCTTTGACCTGTTAATTATCTGTTATTAGCGGTCAAACTGGCCTCCCACTTGCACTCCACGTATTTGGAGTGCCGGAAGACTGACATGTGGGTTCCCACTACTCATACGGCCAGAGATGGCAGGAGTCGAGTTATGTGCCCTAACTCATGCTAACTTCTGCCAAACACCCAGCAGTAGAGTAATCTAAGCTTTTTTAAAACGAGGGTTTTTATGAAAATTAACTTTTGGAGAGAACTTGATGAAATTAATCTCTTTTCAGGTGCTGATCTGCTGAAATTAAATTCTCTTTATAGAGGACTTAATTGATAAATTGAAATGTAATTATCATTTTATACTCTTTTCTGGAATGTTTATTAATCTCACTGTTAAAGAAATAGTATGCGAGTCACTTGGCTGATTAATGAAAGAGGAAGCAAAAGAAAAAGGGAAAAAAAAAAAGTTGTCATATTCCATGAATTGCAGTTATCCATCAAAATCGATAAAGATTCGTTATATGATTGTTATATTATTATCATGTTTATCTGCAAAGGCTAGAACTAATCTAATTCAAAAATATAAACTGACAGGTAAAGGCCTCAACTTTCTATTAAGTCTAACACTTTTCTTTCAGTGTGATATTATATTCTCATATAAATACCTAACACTGTTCTTACACATTATTTGTTAGAATCTAAAGTATAGATCTAACCACACTTGACAAACATAACAATAAAAAAACATCAAAAGAATTTAACTTAGATCGTAGTGCGCTTGGAGCTCAGTTAGGATTATAAATGGTACTCGAAATTTGATCACCTGATTAATTCAATTATTTAGATAATTATCATGTTCAGAATTAAAAATTACAATGAAAATCTTATCAAATCGGATGCGAATATGACACTTTGGCCCTGTCTGGCGATTAATTAACTTAAGAATTATACTAATTTTTCAACTCTTATCAAATAATCAAAAATTGACAAGAGTTAGCAAGTAAGATGAAAGTAAAATTAGTCTTAAATCACCTTCAAAACCATCTTGAAATCCACTCAATTCAAAAGCCATTTATTCTATCAAAAGATTGGAATCACCCCCCCCCCCCTTGTGTGTAACTTTCATCATTATAAGCTTATTTTGAGAAAGTTTCTCATTTAAAATTTTCATATATATATATATATATAATCTATATATATATATATATATATATATATATATATATATATATATATATATATATGCGCGCGCGCGCTAACTCTTACTGCTTCTAGGCCCAACCAAACAACCTAACAAATATAATTCATAACTCTTTCCTAATTCTCTCCTCCAAAAACACAAATCTTAAAAATTGAAATATACTGGCAAAAAAATAGGGGCAAGACTAAGATATAACTCTAGCGTTAATAGTAGCATAGAAATATGGAGAACTTGTTAGATCCTACTTGAGGTATAAAATTCATGGAGCCTGGAGGTTGTTTTTTCCTCTTTTTTATTTATTTTATTTATTTATTACATTTTCGTTTGTATAGATAAAATGGTGGATATCATCCCCCATTGTTTCTTAACGAGCTTAGATCCTAGAGGTGGAACTTGATTTTTTTTCAATTTTTGGTTCTCACCAAGCAATGACAAACATTTGTATGGTCTGAAGAAGCTTACTTGTCTCCCCATTATTGTCTAAGCTCAAAGAATTTTTTGATAATTTTAAGAGTTTGACGGTGAAACGAAAGGTGCTCAAATGAAAATGAGATTTTCTTTTTTCTTTTCTTCTTTTTTTTATAGAGGAGGTTGAAGAATATTCAAAGATGGGTCATAATGGAGAAATAAGTGTCTGTATATGTACATGTATATGCTTTGTAGCAACCCGGAGATAGCAAGAGAAGGGTAACTATGAAAACAAAATAACATGAACCATAAAATCAAAACTACACAGCACACACAAGATAGTACATTGATATTAAAAGCAGCAGCTTCATCAATATCCCTGAAAAAAGCATCTTCCAACTGAACAATTCATAATCATTACATAGTATAATAAAGGCTACCACTGATTCAGCCACAAGCACCTACAGTTTTAAGCATATAACATGAACTACAAATTCTGTATGGCCTACATATATACATATCAATATTGTGTAATAGTGAAAAAAAGAGCAGAAAGAATGAACACCCCTGAGAATCTTGTTGAACAAACAAACTGAGATCAATATGACAGGTTCCAGGGTTTCGCTTGCGATCACTGATTCGCTAGGCTGGACGCAGAGCTGACCTTTTTGCCGGACCCAAATGCATAGAGCTTCCCTGCGTCCGAAAGTACTAATGCGGCGCCCAGTCCAATCCGTGTTGCTGCCACTGGTGCTTATATGCACAACTCTCTCGTTTCTGATCGCCTGCTTAATTGAAGGTGGCCAACTCTGGTTCATCACTGCTGTATCATCCTGTAGTCAATTCTAGATCATATTAGGGTGATGAAGTGGTTACAACATTTGCACCATTGAAAAATTTCAACTGACAAGCATAAGAAACTATTAAGGAAATTTATGGAGAAAATCCTTTTATGAGACAATTCAAGCTATATATTGTTCTTCCTGGTCAACAATAACGACTCAGGCCGTTTAAATGCAGCTAAAAACGATGGAAGTGGAACAACATCAATCTATTCTTCTCTTTTCTGGCACTCAAGTTACTGAACACCAGAAAAGAGTTTCGGCACTAATGCAGTATGACCCAGTTTGACGCAGTTCGGAAACTACAGAAGAATTTCGAACTGACAAACTTAAGAAACTATTAAGGAAATTAATGGATAAAATCATTTCAGGAGACAACTATATATTGTTCTTCCTGGTCAACAACAAAGACCCAATCTGTATAAATGTTGCGAAAATGATGGAAGGAACTGCATCAATCTATTCTATTTTCTTTTCTGGCAACTGAAGTTACAGAAAACCAGAAAAGAGTTTCAAACTACTGCAGTATATGACCCAATTTGAGGCAGTTAGGAAACTACAGAAGAATTTTGATAGATTCAGCTCAAGCGAGCAACAGAATTATATAATTCAGGAAACTTCCTCTCAGAAAGTTTTTTTGACAAAATAAAATCATATTCTCGAGAGTGAACTTTCTCTCAGAAAAATTTTCTGAAAATTCAATAGGAGAGTTACGGTAAGTCTTGGAATACCATTTGATGCATAAGAAAAAAAAGGAAAACAGTTACCGCAGTAGTAATCCAATTTGAGCTCGTGCAATTAAGAATTTAAGATGCAGTCTCCCATTTGGACTATGCAAGAGGTCAGAGACTCAGAATAAAAGGAACAAAGTAAATATATTACCTACATGGTATTGCATTTCATTCAACACAAGGCATCCATAAACTGAAATAAAATGAAGTCAAGCTCTAGATGGTCTTGCTTCAGTTGAAAAAAGCTTAAAAGTCACAGTAAATAGTTAAGAGACTTCCTAATCTCCAAACAATCTCGTTCCAAGCTCATGATTGCATGAAATTGTAAGGGAGTCCGAGAAAATGCATCTCTTGTCAGTTATTTCTTTTGGAGAAAAATGACTCAGAGCTCATTCATTTGGTCTTCCAATCTAAGTTTTACTTCAGGTAAAATGCAAACAATCTGTAAACTAATAACTATAAACTCAATACATAATCTTGCATAGAGAGAATCTGAAAATCTTACATCCGGTAGGTTGAAATGCTAGTAACAGGAGGTAGCAATTTCCAGCAGCGATTTGCGTGACTGGCAATCTGTACCCGGGACCTGAGAGAAGACGAGGCTCACAATCATTTGGAACATTATTGTGGCCTAGTCTTGCATGGGTACCCCAAGAAAAGTATAGACACTGCCTTCTCGGGAAAGAACTGCAGTGAAGTAGAACCCTATCGTTACTTGAACAGCAAAAATGTGCTTAAGGGATTCCATAACCTTTGGTATTATAGCAAACTCTGCAGATTTCCCACCAAAATCTGAGAATGTGCTCTTTCTGAATGTATAAAACCCTCCCAGCATCATAACCAACATCGTCCTTTAGCTCCAACCGCTGCTGGTATGATTCGAATTTTCCTGCAGTTCTCTGCCACCAAGCACACAATTAGTTTTGTTCAGTGTTCATCCATGAACTTGTCAATAACACAACCAGAAAGAATTAAAAGCACCTGACGAGTCATGCTTATATTCATTTCCAAGGTTCCATGGCCAAGTGCGCCTGTGTCGTTGTTACCAAAGGAATAGATGGTACCACCCGAGGTCACAACAATGTTGAGCCAATGACCGGCAATTGCTTGACACTTCTCTCTCTGATAGCATGCTTCACCTGTCATTAGATACATTAGGACATGCTTCCAAGAGCCTCCGCGACATTGCTTGAGAGACTCTCTCCCCTCTGGTTCCATGAGCTTGAAGGCAGCTCTCTTCTGGCCCATATCCAATACAGCAATTTCCACTACATTTAAATCGGGATACAATGGGTTCAAATTGGATGGAAGACGAAAAAATGAATGTGTTGCTGCAAAAGACCAAACTCATCCATCATCATGGTAGACTGTCTAAAAATCACCAAGGACAAAATCAAGAGCGCGGGCTCATTCGAACGCAAGGGTCGCACATTAACTCAAAACACGGATCTCAGACAGACGCAAGAGCGCTGTTCAACTCAAACGCAGAGTTCATCAAGCAAGAGACGTGAAAGTCACGTTCAACACTAAAACGCGGCAGTCGCGTTGATCATCAGAACGCGAGCCTGAGTAGCGTCGTGCTCTAACTTAAACGCCGGTTTGAGTAACTTCGCGTCTTCAAAGCCAACACGTGAGCCTGAGTAAGACGCATACTTCAACTTAAACTGAGCCTATGAGCTCCGCGTTTCAACACAGACGCAATCCTGTGAAGCCTGTCAGCTCCACGTCTGACAACAAAGCGAGATTTGCGTCCAATGCGAGACCCATGTTTCTGTTGTAACTAACCCCATTACTGAGTCAATTAACACCCACATAATATGAGGAGTTAATCCTCATTATGGAGGAATTTTAGGGGATAATTCTACCTCTGAAACCCCCTATAAATAGCTATGAAAGCTAGGGGAAAAAGAAATTTTTGAACTAAGGGAAAGCGAATTCAGCAACCTAAAAGTTCAGAACTTTCGAACAGTAAGAGAGAGAAAAAATTCCTTTTAAAAAAGGAGAACTCCAACGCTTGCTGCGTTTAAGTGGAGTTATTTCAATCTCTTCGAAATCATCCTCAAGATGATCCAAGAGAAGATTTTCAGTCAGCCGGTCAACAGAGAACAAAATTCATTCTCTACCGCCACACGAAGAACCCAGCCTTAAACAAAAGGGAGATTTAGATATTTTTCTCTCTTTTGTAATCAGATTGAATACGTTGTAATTTTTATCCATTCAAAGAATTTTGCTTCGAATTTTTTCTGACCAAACAAAAGATGGCGACTCCGTTGGGAATTATTCTCTACCGACGAGAAAATTGTGGCGCAAAATGACGTCAAATTCTTTGGATCAACAGTCGAATCGCTCGTTGTCGAGTTTAATCAGGAGAAATTTGAAGAATTTTTTTTCGGGCTCCAAAAGCCCAAAGGCAATGTGACAATACCACAAAGTCTCTTTTGGGGACTTACTCTGAAGTTTTTTCAGAGACTTCTTCAAAAGTGACCTGCGCAATTACTCACAACGCAAGCAGCATCTCTTCCAGCGAGATTCTAAAAACCTCCCGTGTAGCCCACATGGGCCACGTCAACGTCTCTCAGGAAACCGGTAGGGCCAGCGTATTAGCTCATGGTCAAAAAGATAATGAAGACCAATCCGCCATCTCTCCTCTCCAGACTCTATAATTCCTGGTTGCTGGGGGTTCTCAACAACCCTTGTGACTCAAACGGTATGCTAAATATCGACGAAGGCGTCGCGCTCGTCGACAACAAGTTGAAGACTCTGCAGTTGCAACATATTCTGCAAACAGTGAACGGGAGGCTGAGACCCGTGTTTCTCTAAAGCAACACGAGACCCGCGTTCATCACGCGTGTCGGCAACCAAACGCGAGGTCTGTGTTTCTCTGCCAGAATGACTCGCATCCAGAAGCAATGCCTGCTCAAACGCACCCTTCGCATTCCAACACAGAAATGTGAGGTCCGCGTCCAGCCTCATCAGCAACCAAACGCGAGGTCTGCGTTTCTCTGCCAGAATGACTCACATCCAGAAGCAATGCCTGCTCAAACACACCCTTCGCATTCCAACACAGAAATGTGAGGTCCGCGTCCAGCCTCATCAGGCTAAAAACAGAGCTGAACCAATAAGCCCTCACCCCATGGGTTCAAGGCTAGTTCTTAAGAATCTCCCATAATGGATCTGAGGGACTACCTAATAAAGAAGCGGAGTATCCATCAAATCACTCCTCAATGCTGCTGTGAGCGACTCATCTGACAGTACTCTCCGAGTGCCACTACTGCTCTCATACGAGCAAACCGTCAGTCTTCAAACGGTTGTCAGCGGCCCACCCTCTAACTTAACCAAGAGGCGTCGCTCCCACAAGAAGAGATTATTTTTCGATGTGGAGTACCCTGAGGTGACTTTCAACATGGTGGGTCTGAGCACTACACTAAGTAAGACAAAGAAAAAACAGTTGGCTATCAGTTCTGAGGAATCTGATGTTGAACCTTCTTCGGGCTTGAAAAATGTATTGATCGAGCATGAAGGATCTACCGACACACTCGGACCTGCACTGGCACAATCGCCCAGGTCAATTATAGCTATTGGCGGGGATTGAGATAAATGATGAGCACTTTGACATCATAGAATCTCAGTCTTCAAATTCTAACACGGAGACTACAGCCTCGCATACATGGTCGATACTCCTGAAGAGGTGGCCAGAAAGTTTAAAGAGCAAGCTCGAATGCAGAGGGAACAGTATGACATGCTTCAAGCCCAGCAAGGGTCAATCAATGACCTTAAAAAGATGCTTGCTCTTTTGCTTGATAGGAAGAAGAAATCCCGAAGAAATCGAGGTCTCGCGTTTCCTCCAGCAAGGGTAAAGACAAAAAGAACGAGGGTGAAAACTCTACCTCTGAAAACAGTGAGTGAGACCCCGAATTTGAAATCCTTGAGTCTTCATCTTAAGAGGAAAGGAATTTAGAAAGCAGAATAATCACTCCAAGAGGATGAGTGAACTCTCGAAAACTCCTAGAAGCTCTCGCAAACTAAGTAATTTGCAAGAAGCAGGCGCGACCAGGCTGTATCTGATGGGATGAGATGCAGCGCTATAACCTCTCAAATTCAAGGCACGACCCTATACACCTTTGACAGTAAAGAGTCACCGAACCAGCATATATACTACTTCAAATCTCAAACTAGGAATGTAGTATCAAATGATGCCATGATGGCTCGTTTGTTCATTGGCACCTTCAAGGAAGTAGCCTTTGAATAGTTCATGAAGTTTTCTGCTAGCTCTATCAAGACATAAGCCAACCTCGAAAAGTTATTTCTGGCTCGCTTATTCAAAATGATACAGAAATATCGGTGCCAACTCTCCTTAATAAAGCAAAAGAAAGAAGAGTCCATCAATTTGTTTGTGGAAAGGTTTTAGAGTATGACGCTCTAATCTCCGAGTGGCATGACACAACCTACACTGGTAGAGACTTGCCGCCACAATCTGCAAATCGCACTCCTAACCCGAGCATCGCACTTGGAAGCAGTTGGTGCTACAAGGCAAGCAAGCGGAGGAGATCGTCGCCAGATCAAGGACAGAAGCCGAGACCTAATAAATCAATGCGACACGCTCTAGAATCATCTTCTCAACCGAGAAGAAAGGATACTCTGGCAACAGAGGTTAAATCTTCTTCCAAGCCTAAGCCAGTTAGAAGGGGAAATTCTTTAGAACATGTGCGAGCCAATAAGCAATATTCTTTCAAAGATGAGTACGTTGTCTCCCTGTTCAAGTTGCTCCACAAAAACCAACAAGCTCAAGCTACCATAGGCAAGGTGTCCTGAAGAGGTGGCAAGACAGATAACCCAAACTACTGCTTGTACCGCAGGATACTCGGGCACCCCACCAAAAGTTGCTACATTTTCAAAGATGTACTCCAGGCTCTGATTGATACGAAAAATGCTCAAACTCCGTTCAGAACAGAAGGTGACGACCAATATGACAATAATGACGCCCCTTCAATTTGGCTGGGATCTCCCGTTAACGCCAACTAGAGTGGTTCCCATCCTGAAAGGGGAACTAAGGGTGATCAATGCTGATCAGCACAATAAGAAAGAAAAAGGTCTAGTCCCCGTCCCAACTCTTCAAGGAGAGATCATGTGGGTTAACCCCGATCTCATCGAAGGCCAGCAATGGACTACTGTTACCAACAGGAAGTTCAGAGGCAAAGAAAAGGCACACTTTTGCAATGTGGTATGTGCTTTCTCAAGAGATGCCGAGACAGATATTGACTCTCTTACTGATTTAGAGGAGGCAGAAATTGTTCTCCCTGTAAAACAGGATACCCCTCCCATGGCTAGAACCCAGTCTGATCAGCAGTACTTGAAAAAGTACAATGAGGCAGTGCCAAGCTCCCCCAAGCTAACAAAAAAAAAAAACCAGCAAAGCAATCCACGAAGCAACCTGTGGATAAGAAGAAAAGCTTAGGTATGCTAAAGCTCTCCAAAAAGACAAAGCGGAGGGGTCATCAATGTCTTTTCGCTTCGATGTCTTAGCTCAGTTGGCCAATATTCCTATCAGAATCACTCTATATGAGCTCTGGAGACTCTCCAAGTCAATGAGAGCTCTCAGAGAAGTCCTAACCGATTCAGAGGCTTTCATCGCCTAGATTCTGGCTGGATGCAAAGAGGAGGATGAACGACATTATCTCCAGACCTCCAAACATTTCTCATGCATAACATTTACTCCTGAAGATATACAGATTAAGGAAAAGCATGATAGACTCTTGTATTACACAGGGTATATCAGATCATCTGAAATGAGTCGCATTCAAGTTGCTCCAGGATCTGCATTGAGTATTATACCTCGTAGGGTCATACAACACTTAGGGATCCCTACCCACGAATTGAGCGTCACTCAAACTATCATCTATGATATCAACGCCAATGGTACACACCCGATGGGAAAGATCAAACTTAGGTGCTAGATTAGGGTCCTAAGATCCGAAGTAACATGCTATGTCATTGACGTCGACACCTCATACAATCTGCTGCTGGAACGATCATGGATTCATTACAACTCCATCATCCCATCTACTCTTCATCAGGTCATGAAATACACCGATGAAATGGTAAAGTAAGAACATTGATCGCTAAAAAACATCCGTTCAAGAGGTAGAGAATTACTTTACTGATTTTCTCCTCTACCAAGTTCTCTTGAGACCAATGAGATCCCCAGTCAGATGACTCAGACTCTAGCAATGAAACTGATATTGAACCAGAGCCTGAAGAAGAATGCCTCTGGGAGCTGAATCCACTTGTAACGAGCATTAATAAGCTTAATTTCAAAAACACTGCCAATGTTGAAGGCGAGTGGTATATCAATGAGAATTTAAATTTGCTTACCTTTCTTAATTAGCTTCTGATTTTATACCGTCAAATACTAGTACTGGTGTGGATAATGACCTATGATCTGCAATAGATGCCTTGCTATTATTGCATGCACCTATAAAGTCATCGCTTATGATACATTAAAAGGCATGTGACATCCGTAAAGCCTTTTTTGAAGTACCCGTCAAGCGCAAGGGTCAGAAGCCAATGCTATTTGGAAGAGTTGAATTTGAACTGATGACTTGTGAAAGTTTAGGGGGTGAATCCGAATCTCCACAATTCTTTCATTATGGACGAAAATAACGTCACATAATGGAAAGAATGGGGTATGATCTTACCAAAAGATTTGGCCTTAATTTCGATAAAGAGAAACGAGCATTTTGCTTCGATCCTTCATACTGAAAAGCAAAGAACCCGATTATTAACACAAGACTCGAAGAGGACTGGGCTGTGTGTCTACTCCGATCTCGTCAGATCCCAAATCTGAAGAGAGGTTTATCATGACCGTTCATTGGCAACATCATCGTGGGACTCAGATGTCAGCGTCGGTGCTATCTTTAAAAGTCTCTCAGTGAACATGGTCTCAACCAGTCATTTGAGAATGAAGATGAAGATACAATTGAATCTGAAGAAATGATCCATCAGACACTGATTCATGGATCAAACACTTGAACACTCTTTGGGACATACTCTTTGAACAACGTGAGCCGCCCACAAAGGATAAGTGACTTAGATAAATTTTAGAGATGAGGCTAATTTCAAGCCCATTTCATAAGCGAAAACTTATCACCTTCCGAGAAAGAGGACCTAGTACATCTCATACGAGAGTATATAGATGTCTTTGCTTTAACTATGAGGACATGCCTAGGCTCGATCCCCAAATAGCGATGCATCACCTCAACATCAATCCGGATGGAAGGCCAGTCAAGCAGCAGCAACGACGGTTCCGTCCAGAGATTATAAGAGCAATCAAATCAAAAGTCAGGAAGCTCATAGACTCTGGTTTCGTCAGGAAGGAGCAACATCTTGATTGGGTTGCCAACATTATTCCCGTCCCCAAGAAACAGAAAGATCCGGATTTGCATTGACTTCCGTGATCTAAATGTCACTTGTTCCAATAATGAGTTATTCACAGATGTCAAGATCGACAACAAGTGTGGATTTGAAGAATGTCCTTCATGGACGGCTTCCCAGGATATAATCAAATTAAGATGTATCCACAAGATGAGAGGCATTCATCCGTCAACATCATTGAGAGTCTACTATTACACAGTGATGCCCTTCAGTCTGAAGAATGTGGGCTCAACATATCAACGTGCCATTAACACAATCTTTCACGAGCATATACGCAAAACCGTAGATAGCTACGTCGACGATATTGCTGTGAAGAGTCGCAACAAAAGCAATCATCTCACAGATCTGAAGAAAGTATTCAATATCATGCGGGCTCACCAGTTAAAGATGAACCCGACCAAGTCCTTCTGGTGTTGGCCATTAACAAATTCTTTGGATTTATTATTACATCCAAAGGAATCCATCTCAACCCTGAGAAAGTCTGTGCCGTCCAGGAGATGCAACCTCCGCGTCTGACGACCTCCGCATCTGACAAAGGATGCGAGGTCCGCGTCTGACGACTTTCGCGTCTGACAAAGGATGCGAGGTCCACGTCTGGCGACCTCCGCGTCAGAGGTTGGAATGCGACCTCCGCGTCTGATAGAGGACGCGAGGTCTGCGTCTGGCATTAGAGCACGAGGTCTGCGTCTGCCGACCTCCGCGTCAGAGGCTAGAACGTGGGGTCCGCGTCTGGGAGATTCGCGTCTGAGGCTTTGTCTTCAGTAAATTTTTGATAGCCTACAGTGTCGTCAAAGCCAACACACAAGCCTAAAAAGCGACGCGTTTCAACTTCAACACGAGTATGTGAGCTCTGCGTTTTAACACAGACGCAACCCCGTGAAACTTGTGAGCTCCGCATTTGACAACAGAGCGAGAGCCGCATCCAACGCAAGACCCACATTTCTATCGTAATTGACCCCTTTACTGGGTCAATTAACACTCACGTAATGTAGGAGTTTATCCCCATTATGGAGGAATTCTAGGGACAATTCTACCCCTGAAACCTCCTATAAATAGCTACGAAAGGTAGGGGAAGGAAAAAAAAGGAATTTTTAACTAAGGGAAGCGAATTCAACAATCTAAAAGTTTAGAACTTTCAAACATTAGAGAGAGAGATAGAGGAAGAGAATTTCTTTAAAAAGGAGAACTCAACACTCGCTGCATTCAAGTGGAGTTATTTCAATCTCTTCGAGAGCATCCTCAAGACGATCCAAGAGAAGATTTTCGTTCAACCAGTCAATGGAGAATAAAATTCACTTTCCTCCGCTACATGAAGAACCCAATTTAAACAAAGTAAAGATTTAGATATTCTCCTCTCTTTTGTAATCGGATTAAATCCGTTGTAATTTTCATCCATTCAAAGAATTTTACTTTAAATTTTTTCCGACCAAACAATCATGACAAAAATGAAGAAATATAGATAGGAGAAAACTATTGGAAACCTTTCAAGGTGGATATAAACTTCACCATGTGCGCTTTTTTTGTTTATGTTTAAAATTTTTTTACTGTGTCAAATATAAGACATATTATATCAAGACTCCCTTGATTAAAGTTGATTTTGTCTCTCTTTTTTATTTCAGAAATGTTTCTGTCCACCAATCAGTAGTTAACTCATGTGTTCTAAACTTTACAACTGTATGCTTCTGTTCAACCATATTACCACTCCCTTTTACTATCGGTATTACACACAACGCTTTCTATTTCAAAATTTCAATGTTCTAAACTCCCTGACACATGACGGATGTTTTTGACACTCCAAAATTATATCAGGTCATCGAATTTACATGATATCGTGTTTCTACTTCACGACCAACATGTGAAAGATTTAAATATGTCTAAACATGATATGAACACACCATGGACCAATCGGTAAAGTTGATATTTGAGTCTATCCACATATTTGCATATACACCTACAAATTATAGCCACGACCCATGTCAAAATTTTGGAAAGTTTTCAGGCACATTACACCCCTATCATCTCTATCGTTTATATTGTCATGAAGCTTTTTTCCATCAAAATAGTATTGGATATAAAGAGTACGCTCCATGAAAGGTTTGACAAAATTAACAATTCATGGTCGACTACTCGCTTAAGTAGTACCAAATTTCTTGGGAGGAAACTATTATCTTGTCTTCTTACTACCCTAAAAGACTAGTTGACGCCCTCCAAATTCTCCTAACTGGAAAAGAAATCCAGAAGAAGTGAAAAGGAGTAATCTTTCAGGAGGATCTGAACATAAATTTTGCCATCAGCTTGCCTTGAAGCGGGTGACATCTCCGAGAATCCTTTCCCAATACACTCTCGTTAACCTAAATACCATTGATGCTGAAATGAGAGAGTTTGAAACTTTTGCCATGACCAAACTGAGCATGGGCTCAGGTAAGACTAATAAGAAACTAAAACTGAATATTGATACAAGTAAGACTAGTGACAACATTTATTTTGTGAAGATAATGGACACCAAGTAAATAATTGATCATGTAAGTGTGCCTGACATGCAAGAATGTGTTGCCTGACTAGCATGGCCATAAGCTGCCCAAAATATCTTTCAGGCAATGCAACAAACACCTTGTGAGCATCCACTCTTTCTCAACAACACCAGTCAAGTAATTTCCTCAGCAGTCAACCATGATTTCTTTCTAAAATTAGCAAAAGAACTCATTAAACCATTTTTTTACTAAGATTTCTAAGCATGAAAAGATTCACAGAATATTTCAGCAATGGATACTAAAATTAACATGGAATGAAATGAAAAAAAAAATACCAAGAAAAGAAAGCATCAACTACCTAATAGATTCTTTGAACTGAACCTTTTCCCCTTCCCCACCTTGGCTTGAGTTAGGAGAGCAACTGATCAAGGTAGCAAGACATTGAACCTTCAATATGTGAATATTGAGCGGTCGATAGAGCAGGTGCTTGATCTCTCTCTCTCTCTCTCTCTCTCTCTCATTATTTGATTCCTTATCTTTTTCCTTTTCTTCATTGAGTGGCATTACAGTTAGAGGGGGTGACCATAACACCGGTTTTAAATAGTTAAATTTGTGACGAAGAAACTTTAATCTTAAGAGTAGGTAGAGCCTGTGATACTATCAAAACAAAAGTCATTGGAAATTGTGAAGAACGAAGATGTTTTTATCTTTTCTAGTTTTGACGCATTAATAATCTCATTGATGGTGTAACTAATCAATATATATCGAAATTGTAAAGTATCTGATATTATTGTGCAAATATGGATGAATTGACGTATTTTATTTTATATATTTCGAATAATGTAGAGCAACAAGTTGAGACACTTTTTATACCCACCTTATCTTACCCATCTCTATACTCATTTGTATGACACATGAGCCCACCTGTCATCACTTTAGTAACTCTTTCGTAAATTATATCAATCGTCGAATAAGAAATGTTGTAACTTAAGTAAATTCAGACCTACCAGGTATGAAAATATAGCTTGCATTTTTGGTCTAAGAAAATATAACTTGTTGATTGACAAGAAACTTTAATGTTGTTTGAGAATCAGTAAAAAAAATTTAAAGGAAACAACACAATTAGAAACAGTAAAAGAATTGATATGATATATGAATGAGACCAAAAATAAAAATAAAAATGATAACGAAAATGAGGGCGGATAAAGGCACCCATCGAATTGATGAAGGCACCCAAACGATCAAGGCACTTGCACAGTTTGATTAAGGCACCCACTAATATTTCCAAAATACCCAGATTACCTCCCCTCCTCCTTCCAGCATCTCCCTCCCCTCTTTTCCTCCGCTGACGCTATCCATCGCCCCTTCCCCGCCGTCCTCGTCCTCGTCCCCCTCTGCTGCCCCCAACTTCCCTTCACCGCTGACCCCCTCGACCTGCCTCCCCGTCCGCATACCCGCCCGCCTCCCTCTCCCTCCTCTTTCCCTCCCACTCCCCCCCTCTCCCCCCCTCTCCCTCCCCCTCCTATGTTTGAGAACAATTGATTAACTTCTAACTTTGAAAGAGTTGTTCCAGTTTCGACGAACAAGTTCCAATTGATTAGCATATACCTACCTAAATAAGTCTCATTGGGTGTGGGTTAAGCTCGAAGTTTGAATTAATTTGGTTACAACCATTTTCTTTCGTTTCATTTGTAAATAAACACCTATTCACCTTCCCATCTCTGCGTCGCCCGAGCCACCATGCAGCGTCGCCTCCTCGTCTCTCGTGCTACCATGCAGTGGCGTCACCACCCTTTCATATTCAGCAAGCATGCATGAACCCATGCATATGCGCACCCATGTAGCATACATGCATGCAACATCTTAAATATCTCCATGCAGTAGCAGCCTGCATCGTTTTCAGTGTCGCCATGCAGCAATGCTTACCTGGCCGACATCTCGTCTTCAGTACTATCATGTACCAGTGACAAACGGGCAGATCTCATCATCTCCTGCGCTGCCATTCAGGCCTCACAATTAAGACTGCAAACATGATCGCGGTCTTCACAATTAAGACTGTGACCATAATCAAGACCTCAGAAAATATCATGTTTTTGTCTTTATTAGGACTGCGATCATGTCATGTTTTTGTCTTTATTAGAACTGCGATCATAATCACAGTCCACCATGACTACTTTAACAGCTTTTTTTTCTAATGCAGGAACATCCTTCTACACGTTATAGAAATATCAATCTGAGCTCGTGGTCGCAGTCCTTATATACACTAAAAAATGGTGCCTTTTGAGAGGACTGCGATCGTGGTCGCAGTCCTCGTAAAACCCATTTTTCTAGTTGTTTTCTGAGGACTGCGACTATGAATGCAGTACATTGAAAAATGTGTCTTTTGAGAGTACTGCGATCGTGATTGCAGTCCTCATAAAATCCCATTTTTCTAATTGTTTTCTTGTTGCAGTCCTCATATAAACTGAAAAATGATATCTCTGCGATCGTAGTCGCAATCCTCATAAAACCTCGTTATCTAATTGTTTTCTGAGGACTGCAGATATACTAAAAAAATGGTGCCTTTTGAGAGGACTGCGACTCATAAAATCTCATATTTCTAATTGTTTTCTGAGGACTACATATACAATGAAAATTGATGCCTTTTGAGAGGATCGCAGTCCTCATATACACTAAAAAATGGTGCCTTTTGAGAGGCTGTGGGGTTGCAGTCCTCATAAAAATCCCTTTCTAAAATTGTTTTGTGAGGACTGTGAACTCAAAAATAAGGCATTTTTGTGAGAACTGCGATCATGGTCACAGTCCTCAAAATGACTAAAAAAATAAGATATTTTTGCGAGTATTGTGATCATGGTCGTAATCTTAATAAAGAGGAATTTGATCATGTTCTTAAACCTCATAAAAAAGATTGTGATCATGGTCGCAGTTTTATAAAAACTTAGAAACATGTCATTTTTTTGAGACTGCAATCACAGAAATTTTACATAAATCTCTTCGCCTTATCCTTTAATGTGTTCTCATTCTGATCCTCTTGGCCTCTTTTTTTTTTTTTTTGTTTTTTTTTTACTATAACAAATTGCTTCCTCTGGAGTTGAATCGGAAACACAAATTTGTTTTGTGAGGGAAAAAAAAAAATCTGGAAACACATTTTGATTGATAAAAAATCTGAAACAAAAAAGGAGAGAGCATAGGAGCGAAAATTATGTCGTACAAGAGTCCTTTTTCAGGTTGAAATAGTCTTTAATTATCTTCTTTTTTTCAAAGCTCTCTTGCAGGATGTTTTGTCATAGATTTGAAGGTGAACACCATGTTACCTTTATATTTGAAGTGCATTTTGCAAGGAATATGATGCTCACCTTCAGAATCTATGACAACATGGAAGATCACCGGCAGCGGGATGGATGCGCGGGAGCAGTGTTGAAGTCGACGACCAGCTGCGGCTATTCAGTGGCTTGCTGTGGGGTGCCTTTAGGGTTTTCTAAAATAGGGTAGAATAGGGAGTTCATGTATTTTTTACCAATAAATCGGTATATTTTGAATTTTTCATAAGAGTAAATGTGTCCACTCAATTCTCTGAATGCCATTATCTGTGGCTAAAAAAACTGATAAAAGATGTGATGGAACAACATAAGCAGAGTCTTTGTCTAAAAAACGAAAACAATATCATTAAAATTTAATAGGCGGGCGAATTGTAAACACAAATAATCGGGTCAAATCGGCAAATAAAAACATGGCATGGGAAAGCCAAAAAAAAAAACCTTATTTATTTCCTTTTCTGCTTCTTCCCCCTTGTGACGAGGTGAGTACAAGATAAACTTTTCACTGATGTAAAAGTTCAAACTGTATCGTGATATTAACTGAATAAGAAATTTTTATAAAGAGTTAACTAATTTTTCTGCAAAAGCTAAAGTACAGGGGGTTTCCTAAACTTTCAAGCTCCGTCCCTGACAGTAAACTACAACTATTAACGTATCATGTTCATACATTATCTGCTAAAAATTTGCTGCTAGTTTCCTTATGAATATGGTGAATGGCTAAAAGGAAAAAAAGAATATGAAGACGAAACGAACTAGAATAAACACAAGTAATTGACGCTCAATCGGAGATAGAGAGGAGCATATAATATCAATTTTTTATAGAGAGTGAATTAATTTTTTTTGTAAAAACTAAAGTATAAGAGTTTTTTTTTAAAAATTTCAGGAATCCGGCTCTGCCCACAGCTCAATAGTCTTCCGTTATCAATGAACAAAGTTTATTTCCAAAATTGGTTCATTGTCCACCCTATTTGCTTTTCTTTCTCTTTGTCTCCTCTCATATGTCAGCTAGTTCGTAATACGATATTATTTTATCAAAATCGATCAAACGGAGGTTTTCTCGCGTGACTTTAATGTCACCGAGAATATTATTGACTTTAATGTCACCCTTATTGACAAATCTTTTATGTAGTTGTATATTCATAAGGCTCACTAATGTAGGTCACTTTGGCAACTACTAAATCAATAAACCGTATGAATATAAAACTAACCAACAATATTCTCTAACCTTTTATATGAGTTATTCTATAATACTCTAATATAGTCACTTGACCAATATCAATCAATATTAACACAATAACATTAAATGTGTAATATACATTTATGATTGAACTAAACAAACATTAGTCGACTGGTCAAGGTAGTACTAGTCGACTAGGGACAAGACAAGTCGACTATAAAGGAAATCCCAGTCGACTAGGGTCAAGTCAAGTCGACTATAAATTAAAGGCTAGTCGACTAAGGCAAAGCAAGTCGACTTCTGTAATAAAGGTTAGTCGACTGACAGAGAAACAGAGAACCACACACCTCTCGGGTCAACCTGTTAGTCGACTAGGGAAAGGGGTTAGTTGACTATACTAATTATTAGTCGACTAACCAAAAGATCAAGTCGACCGACAGTAAAAATACAGAGAGTCATTAATTTTCTGGGAGGAGACCTAGTCAACTAGTGGTTCGGGCAAGTCGACTAACAGTCGATGAACAGAAACCGTACACTGATAACTGTTTAATCGACTGAAGCCTTAACAAAAGGAAAAATTAGGGTTTCTTATACTAATTTTGATCCAAGTGATTGCACAATTAGAGGAATATTAAAATTTAATAGAATTTGAAGAAAAGCTACTAAATCTTCTTTAAAATTCTACAATTGAATGATCAAAATTTGCTTTTGAAACAGTTAATCATGGCAAAACCTAATTGTCCATAATTTTATTCTGAGATGCATAGATTCTTAACTTGGCTCTGATACCAAATGATAGTATTAAAAACTTAAAGACTTCATGAAGATTAAATTACCCAATAGATCTTAAATCCATACATCTCAAGAACAATCATACATTTATTGTACATACCTGAAGCCATTAGAAAGGTTGATGAAGGGAGATTGATGAAGATCTCAGTCCCTTCCTTTTATCCTTGTAAACCCTAATCTGTAGACACCTTTCTTCTCTCTGTCTCCTTTTCTTTGCACAAACCCAAAACTGAGAATGATGGATTTTCACACAAAGGGGGTTTTTGCCTTTAATAGAGGAGAGAAGAGGGTCTACCTATTAACAAATAACCACATGGAGAAAACCACCCATCATGGCCTTTTATCTCCCATATAGTTATTTAACTTATATAATAGTAACCTTTATATTTGGGCATACATTAAATATCAGTTATCTATTATTTATGGAATCCAATTAACCAATAAAAGGTTAGTGGGCCACTTAATGTGAGACTAACATTCTCCCACTTGGACCACTAGCCGATTACATTACAACTTTAGAAAACAAATAAATAAACTCATTTTAAAAACATTTGACTCTATTGGATTCCATACTGAACAACTTTGACACGTGATCACGAATTTTGAAAATAATAACTGATAAGCCCAAATAATGATATACTGTAATACTGCAATTAGCTTGGACCACCAATGTGAGTCATAGCGGTTATACAACATTTATGTCATACTCCCTTCTACGTACCACAACATTGATAACCCTCACTAATAGAGTCTATAACCAAAACGACCCCTGTAATTTGTCATGTCAAGACCTTTCCTGTTTAACAAACATCCATACATAATATGTGCACACATAGTTGGATAACAGGAAATACAGAAACAAACTTTTATTGCGCAATAGTGTCAATTACATAAGCACCAAAACATACATTACAGATTACTCAAAAGACCCATTCTAATAACATGTTCTTTGAATGTCTTTGGAGGTAATCCCTTGGTCAATGGATCAGCAACCATAAGAGTGGTACTTATATTCTCAATTGACACCCGTTGTTTCTGAACTCTTTCTCTAACGACTAAGTACTTAAGTTCCATGTGTCTGAAACCACTAGAGTACTTACCATTCTTAGAGAAGAAAACGGCTGCTGTATTATCACAAAATATCTTCAGCGGCCTGGCAATACAATCAACTACACCAAGTGCTGAAATAAAATTGCGTAACCATAATGCATGATTCGTGGCCTCGAAACATGCTACGAACTCAGCCTCCATCGTGGATGAAGCAGTGATAGACTGCTTTACACTCTTCCACAAGATTGCCTCACCTGCTAGCATGAATATAAAGCCTGAGGTAGACTTTCTGCTATCTGGGCAACCAGCAAAATCTGAATTCGAATAACCGATCACTTCCAACTGATCTGATCTCTTATATGTGAGCATATGATCCTTCTGAAATCACCTAGAGGGGGGGTGAATAGGTGATGGCTATATGAATTATGGCAATTTTGCGGAATTAAACTTTCACACACAAATTAGCACAAATAAAGACTTGCAATAAATACGACAATTAAGGTGCAAGAATTGAGAGGAGTAGAGTTAGAGAAAATTGATCAAACGCAAACGCAAGGATGTGTTTCCGAGGTTCGAGCCACGCTCTACGTCCCCGCCTTCACACTTGAAGGATTTGCACTACTATCGTTGATCCCACCGGATCGCCAATACAAGGACACACTTGTCCCTTACACTTGTGATGCCGCAACACCACCCGAAGCTCACTAGCTCCCTTGAGGCCGATGCCTCTACAACTTCACTCCAAGAAGAAATGAGTGATCACACTTGATCACTTTACAAAAGCTCACTTGCACAATCCTAGAACCAAATATGTAGATGTAAAGCTTTGGGATTGTGGTGTGCAAAATCTAGAGAGAAGCTAGAGGAATAGGCTACAAGTTGGGTGTTGGGAATTTAGGCTTTGGAAAATCTTTTATGAAGGAAAGCTTTGAAAATCTTTGTAAAACTCTTAAGAAATATTTTGCAATAGTTGTCTAATCAATATGAGGTGACCCTCTATTTATAGGGGTCAAAAACATCCTCAAAAACTCGTTGGAGACAAATCCCAAAAAAAAACAGTCAGAAAAACTAGCTGTTGGATCTGTCAGAACTTTTGACAGATCCCGGTCGACCGGGTCGGTCGACCGCCAACGGTCAAAAATATGACCGTTGGGGCTCATCGGTCGACCGGGTCGGTCGACCGAAAACTCCTGTGAACGTAAATGACACATCGGTCGACCGGGTCGGTCGACTGATATAGACGTGCACAGTATTGTGCACATCGGTCGACCGGGCCGGTCGACCGGTCACTGTGAGTTCTGAAAAAACAGAACTTCCAGAACCAGAAAACTTGGATTTGGGTTTTGGGTTTTGGGTAAGATTTTGGAACTTGTAAAAATATGAAGTATAAGCATGTGTCATACTTCAATCATGTTAAAAATAGTTTGATAAAATTCTTTTGAACACAAACTTGTTTTTCCATAAAAATTGTTTTCCAAAACTATTATTTTTCTGAAAATCATATTTCCAAAATATGTTCTCTTTTAAAAACTAAGTTAGAAATGGAATTGAAAATCTTTTTGAAGCCATGAACCTAACTAAGAGGTGTGTGTGTGATAATCCCATAGCTCTACTTCTAATATCTAGTTTGACAAAATATCTAAAATAAAAATAAAAAATACAAAGCTTGTTTTCTTCAATGTCTTGATCTTGTCTTGATATTGTCTTGATCTTCAAATCATCATGTTGATCCCAAAGCATCCTAGTTGTGCATAGCTTGGGAATCTTCATTTTTGCGGCGAACTCCAAATGTGTGAGTCTTTTAGCGGAGCCGTCAAAAACAACCTGTTAAATAACCTGAAAAATTCTGAAACACAAATGTTAAATACATAACTAAATATGTTTTGTTATCATCAAAATAACTGGGATAATGGCCTTTGGGCCAACAATCTCCCCCTTTTTGATGATGGCAAAACATATGTAGTTATCACAAAATATTTGGGTAGAGTCTTCAAATGAAGCTCCCCCTCAACACAAGCATATATATAAAAATCATACTCAGGCATATTATCACAAATCATAATCATAAACATTTTATTTCCATGCCAACAAAAGAAGCCAAATACTCATGTCATATCATAGATGAAGGAAAAGAGTCTCATACATGACATAAATACATAAAACACATATCCATATCCATGTCCACAACACAAAATAAAAATACATGACCAAGTAAAAGATGTCCAACACAAAATATCCAAATACAAGTACAAGCCAAAATAACAGAGTGTCACAAAATAACAAAGTGTCACAAAATATCTCTCTCAAAATAACTCTCCCCCTTTTTGACATCATCAAAAGGGGAGGTCACTCCTCAGCACCATCATCACCATCATCGCCGTCTCCGTCATCATCACCACCTTCCTCTGAAGAAGCAACCTCCTCTGGATCCATGCCATCGACTCTGGTGCGCGGTGGAGGAACAGAAGAGCGAGCTCTGGGAGGAAATGGAGGACCGGTGGCAGGGAGTCGGCAAGCAGTCGGAGTCCGATCAGGAACAAGCATGTCAAATTTTGAGAAAAGGGCCTGGAACTGGACATCCACGAATCTCATGGAATCAGCGAAATATGACATGTCGTTTCGGACTTCCTCTCGAAAAGCAGCGTCCTGAAGAGCACGAGCATCTAACTCTGCACGAATGGCTGCGTCGCGCTGTACGGCCAAGGCCTGATGTGCCTCGAGCTGAGAGCGGACATCCGAAGAGAGAAGAGCTAGTAACTCAGGAGGAAATGCAGGTGCTGCAGAAGAAGAAGATCCTGGTGCTGAAGATGAGCCAGGACCAGCAGGAGGATGAGGTGGTTGCACAGGAGCGTGTCTACGCAGCTGTGCTTCCATCATCTTCAGGACAACTCCATTGATGTTGGTCAGGGGATTTGATGGAGTTTCAGCTGAAAGATCAAAGTCAAGACCTCTAAGAAGATGGGTAATAAGCATGCCGTAGGGCAAGCTCCTACCCGCAGTACGGATTTGATCAGAGGCCATATGAGATGCAACAACTCTAGGAAAGTTGACCTTAATCCCTTTAAGCAGACAAAAGATAATCAAAGGGACACAACCCCTAGCATGGCTATACTCACCATGTTTGGGGACAATGTTGTAAAAGATAATCTTGGCAAGGACTTGAGATTGAAGAGTGTATCGACTCACTACCTCATTCCTAACTAAGCCGGGGTTGTCATCCCCGTGAATCAGAGTAGAGGCGGTGAGTGAAGACTCACCCTCAGGAAAATCAAAGTCATGCAAATCATGTGAGTGCACATCTGCTCCGCCAGTGGAGAGATGCAGAATCCTAGCAAATCGACCTATAGAGATGTCGATTTCCCTACCTAGAACTCTAGATGTGATGCGGTTACCATCAAATTCATAGTTGGCATAGAAGTAAGGAACAAGGGAAGTGTATACTTGCTCCTTGATGGATAAGAACTCAACTAGGTTGTTGTTTTGCAGGATTTGAGGGATACCTAGATGTTCAAAATCTTGAATGGTAACAAATCTCCCTGAATTAATATTTCTAGTGGAGAGGTGGGAGTATCTATCAGCAGCTAGATCATTTATAAAGGGCCGTAGGGGTCTAGGAACCTGAGATGAGGGTTGAGCAACACCCTTCCCCTTCTCAGTTCGAGATCTCTTAGGCATGATTAATAACAATGAAATTTTTAGGATTAAAACAGGTTATGGCACGATCTAGAATCTAAGCAACTTAAAATAATGACAAAGGAATTAAGATTTCTAAGCTAGAAGTGAAGATTCACAATAAAAATTTGATTTTTACCTTGATTGAGAATCCAAAACCCTAACTGAAAAAACCTGAAATTCTTCAGATCCTGCGGATGAGAGGTGCTGAAATCGAAGATCTGGAGATAGGATGAAGGATTTGAGATGGGTTTTAAAAAGATTTGGATTTGGTTGAAGGATTGGAGAGAAATCAAATTTTGGGGAAAATAGGTGTTCTTCCGGTCGCTGAGTGAAATGAGAGAGAGAGAGAGAAATGAAAATATATAGCAGATTTGGGCAAAAACACGACGATCGGTCGACCGGTCCGGTCGACCGAATCCAACCGAGAGCTCTGTAAATGATATCGGTCGACCGGGTCAGTCGACCGAAATATCCCGAGACCACAGCAGGCCAGCATCGGTCGACCGGAATTATGGTCGGTCGACCGGTAGCACAGAAAAAAATAAAAAAAAATTTTCTCTCAGGTAGAGTCGGTCGACCGGGGTGTTAGGGGGTCGACCGGCTTTGCCTGAAAGTCTGCTAACAGCAAATAGCCCTAAAAAAAAATTTTAAATAATTTTGTAGTCCAAAATAGGTATGATATATTAATCATATAGGAATACCAACGGTTTTAAATCTTCATTAGTCTTTACAAACATCAAAATACATGCAATCCAATTTTAATTTTATTTTCATATTTAAACAAAGATTTTAAAGATGTTGAAGCCGAATACCCAGTGACGAGTTCTGAACTTCATCCTCTTGATTCCTCTTGAATGAGTTGAGGTGCGCAATTGCCATCTTTAAGGTATTTGCTTAAATAGAAAATTTTACAAATATTTTATTTTTATTTATGAAAATAATGTGTATATGTATACAAGTATATATTCACAAATAATAAACTATACATGTGGACATACTATAAAACAAGGCATGAAACTAAAGATATTAAAAAAAAAAACTAAACATGCCATATACAATCATGATGGAGTTGCAAGTTTATACTAATCATGTATCAATGAGGCATAAAACTAAAACTCGCAATCCTATAACAATTGTATATACAAAATTAAAACTCTTAAATGGAGATGTTACCAATTTACGGGCAATCTCCAAATTAGGTGCCTCCACGATAGCGATGCAATCTTGATGTGTTCTTTAGGCTTTGTTGCATCTACCATCCGGGCACCACCTCCTCCTAAGTCTTGGAGGGTGTAGATCCACCTATACCTGTTTCATTTGAATTTGGTGGCTCTTTTGGTACCCAAATCTTAGTGGGTCCTTTGGGGTTAGATCCGGGGCGAACCCAAACAAATTTATTTTTAACATTGTTCTTAGCATAACAAAATTTTTCTAAATGGCCTTTGCGGCCACAATGTGTGCAAATATAAATTCTACCATTATTATTATTATTATACATGTATGCATGCTTGTGTGGGTGTACATGTTTTCGTGCATGTGTATGGTGTGCATGTTTCCCTTGGGTTACTCCCTTAGGAAATTTAGATGCAATCTTTTTCAAATCAAATGCATAACTTTTTAAAGTAGAATCCAAAACTTCAACACGTTTTTGAATCTCTACAAAATCATTTTTACTACATGATGCAATGGGGGTTTTCCCTTTACAAGCTAGTTTATAATTTGCAAAATCACTTTTTATTTTCTCAAAAGAATTAGACAAATTATTTTTCTCCTTTTCAATAATATTAAGTTTATCTTTCAAGGACTCATTTTCCCTTTTTAACTTTTTATTATGAGATTGCGAAATCTCATATCTATGTTGTAATTCCTCAAAGAAATGTGCTAGTTCATCCATAGTGAGGTCATCATCATCAAGAGTGTTATCAAGTGTTACCTTAGAAGCGTCGTCTCCTTGTGCCATGAAGCACATGTTAGCGGCGTCGTGCTCTTCTTCGGATTCCGACTCCGAATCATCCCATGTTGCGGCCAACGCTTTCTTCTTCTTCCCATGTTTGGAAGTGGTTGCTTGTAGAGCGGGGCAATCGGCAATTAGGTGACCGATCTTCTTGCAATGAAAGTAAGGACCGGGTTCATCTCTTTTCTTCTCGTACCTTCCTTGAGGCTTCCCTCTTCGGAAGTTACTTTGCCGTCCCTTCTTGTAGAACATCTTGCCCACCTTCCGGATGAGCATGGCGAAATCCTCATCGCAATCTTCCGATGAGTCATCCTCTTCGTGTATGGTAGGAGCGGCTTTGAAGGCAATGGTCTTCTTCTTTGGTGCCTCCCTTTCTTCTCTAACTTTCATCTCCATCTCATGCGTCTTGAGATTTCCGATGAAGCCGGAGAAGTCCATCTCCTCTTTGTCGTTTAGCTCCTTGAGAGTTGTCGCCTTGACTTCCCAAGCTTTGGGAAGAGCTCTAATCACCTTCCTTATCTTTTGATCATTATCAATCTTGTCGCCTAAGGAAGAAAGAGCATTAGTTATTTTTGTAAAACGGGTGAGCATGTCATCAATGCTCTCATTATCAAACATATAGAAATTCTCATATTGAGAACGTAGCAAGTCAACTTTGGCTCTCTTGACTTGAGACGTTCCCTCATGAGTCACAATGAGTATGTTCCAAACCTCAAATGCGGATTTACAATTTATTATGCGTGCAAGGTCATCTTCATTCAATGCTTGGGTCAATGCATATTGTGCCCTAGCATTAGCCTCATAGTCTTTGGAAGTATCCTCGGACCATGTGCTCTCATCACTAGTGGGTTCTATAAAATCCTTGGTAATGGCCCTAGCTACCCTAACTCCTAGGGATTTAAGGAAGAGATTCATTTTCACCTTCCAAATGGGGAAGTTTAGACCATCAAACTTGGGTGGGGATTTAATGCTAGAAAAGTCCATGGATGCCATGAATGCTCAAGCAAATGTAAATGCAACACAAATGTATATAGCCAAATATGGATCTCCCTAAGGTTGTTAGACCTAAGTTGTAGGGTTAGGCTCTGATACCAATTGAAATCACCTAGAGGGGGGGTGAATAGGTGATGGCTATATGAATTATGGCAATTTTGCGGAATTAAAACTTTCACACACAAATTAGCACAAATAAAGACTTGCAATAAATACGACAATTAAGGTGCAAGAATTGAGAGGAGTAGAGTTAGAGAAAATTGATCAAACGCAAACGCAAGGATGTGTTTTCGAGGTTTGAGCCACGCTCTACGTCCCCGCCTTCACACTTGAAGGATTTGCACTACTATCGTTGATCCCACCGGATCGCCAATACAAGGACACACTTGTCCCTTACACTTGTGATGCCGCAACACCACCCGAAGCTCACTAGCTCCCTTGAGGCCGATGCCTCTACAACTTCACTCCAAGAAGAAATGAGTGATCACACTTGATCACTTTACAAAAGCTCACTTGCACAAT
Source organism: Agave tequilana (assembly GCA_038442645.1). Lineage (NCBI taxonomy): Eukaryota > Viridiplantae > Streptophyta > Magnoliopsida > Asparagales > Asparagaceae > Agave > Agave tequilana. Next base: position 28,659 of record JAVJIF010020663.1, read on the forward strand.
CCTAAAACCAAATATGTAGATGTAAAGCTTTGGGATTGTGGTGTGCAAAATCTAGAGAGAAGCTAGAGGAATAGGCTACAAGTTGGGTGTTGGGAATTTAGGCTTTGGAAAATCTTTTATGAAGGAAAGCTTTGAAAATCTTTGTAAAACTCTTAAGAAATATTTTGCAATAGTTGTCTAATCAATATGAGGTGACCCTCTATTTATAGGGGTCAAAAACATCCTCAAAAACTCGTTGGAGACAAATCCCAAAAAGAAAAACAGTCAGAAAAAACTAGCTGTTGGATCTGTCAGAACTTTTGACAGATCCGGTCGACCGGGTCGGTCGACCGCCAACGGTCAAAAATATGACCGTTGGGGCTCATCGGTCGACCGGGTCGGTCGACCGAAAACTCCTGTGAACGTAAATGAACATCGGTCGACCGGGTCGGTCGACTGATATAGACGTGCACAGTATTGTGCACATCGGTCGACCGGGCCGGTCGACCGGTCACTGTGAGTTCTGAAAAAACAGAACTTCCAGAACCAGAAAACTTGGATTTGGGTTTTGGGTTTTGGGTAAGATTTTGGAACTTGTAAAAATATGAAGTATAAGCATGTGTCATACTTCAATCATGTTAAAAATAGTTTGATAAAATTCTTTTGAACACAAACTTGTTTTTCCATAAAAATTGTTTTCCAAAACTATTATTTTTCTGAAAATCATATTTCCAAAATATGTTCTCTTTAAAACTAAGTTAGAAATGGAATTGAAAAATCTTTTTGAAGCCATGAACCTAACTAAGAGGTGTGTGTGTGATAATCCCATAGCTCTACTTCTAATATCTAGTTTTGACAAAATATCTAAAATAAAAATAAAAAATACAAAGCTTGTTTTCTTCAATGTCTTGATCTTGTCTTGATATTGTCTTGATCTTCAAATCATCATGTTGATCCCAAAGCATCCTAGTTGTGCATAGCTTGGGAATCTTCATTTTTGCGGCGAACTCCAAATGTGTGAGTCTTTTAGCGGAGCCGTCAAAAACAACCTGTTAAATAACCTGAAAAATTCTGAAACACAAATGTTAAATACATAACTAAATATGTTTTGTTATCATCAAAATAACTGGGATAATGGCCTTTGGGCCAACACCTTCGTCCCTTGAAGATACCGCATCACTTTCTTTGTCAATTTCCAATGCTCCATTCCTGGATTACTCTGGTATCTTCCTAACATTCCAACAGCAAAACTGATATCTGGCCTGGTACAAGTATGTGTATACATCAAGCTCCCAACTGCTGACGGATACGGAACTTTCTGCATTTGTTCCTTTTCTAAGTCATTTCTTGGACACTGACTCCCACTTAATTTGTCACCTTTCATGATGGGTGCACAACTGGCTGAACATAGTTCCATGTGAAATCTTTCCAAGACTCGATCGATATAACCTTTCTGAGACAGTCCTAACAATCCTCGAGATCTATCCCTGAAGATCTCTATGCTAATGATATAAGCTGCCTCACCCATATCAACCATCTTAAAGTTCTTGGTAAGATAGTTTTTGGTTTCATACAGTAAACCAACATAACTACTGGCTAACAAAATATCATCCACATACAGAACCAAAAAGATAAACTTGCTCCCACTGATCTTCAGATATATACACTGATCAACAGTGTTTTCTTTAAATCCGAATGAGGTAATGATATCATTAAACGTTATATACCATTGCCTGGAAGCTTGTTTCAGTCCGTAGATGGATTTCTTTAATTTGCAAGCCAAGTGTTCTTTTCCTTTCTTTGCGAACCCTTTAGGTTGCTCCATGTATATTTCCTCATCCAAATTTCCATTCAGAAAAGCTGTTTTCATATCCATTTGATGTAACTCTAAGTCATAATGAGCTACAAGGGCCATAATGATTCTAAAAGAGTCCTTCTTTGATACTGGAGAGAAGGTTTCTCTATAATCAATGCCTTCTTTCTGAGTGAAACCTTTAGCCACAAGTCTGGCCTTATGTCGTTCGATATTGCCTTTGGCGTCGCGCTTGGTCTTAAAGACCCATTTACACCCGACTTTCTTACAGTTACTAGGCAATTCGACGAGATCCCATACTTTGTTTTGGTCCATAGATTTCAACTCCTCATTCATATCATCAATCCATTTGCTAGAATCATTACTTTCAATGGCTTGTGAAAATGAAACTGGATCTTTATTAATCCCAATATCGAAATCAGATTCCTGTAGATACACCACATAATCATCTGAAATGGCAGATCTTCTTTCCCTTTGAGATCTCCTCAAAGCTGTCGGTTGTGGTGGTTCTACAACATTTTCAGTGGCGATATCCTCATGAAGTGGTGAACCATTATTATATGTTGTTCTGGTAACTCAGCTTGATGATCAAGCTGAGGGACAACAATTTCTCTTGAAGGAAAGGGTATTGGGATATTTACCCTTATCACCTCAAGATCCACCTTTCTTGGTTCATCACTCCCACTAATTTCGCCATTCTCAAGGAATCTGGCATTACCAGTTTCAACAATTCTGGTACTATGGTTAGGACAATAGAATTTGTACCCTTTAGACTTATCTGGATAACCAATGAAATATCCAGATATTGTCCTGGAGTCTAATTTTTTTTCATGTGGATTATATATTCTAGCCTCTGCTGGACAACCCCAAACATGTAAATGTCTCAAACTAGGTTTCCTACCAGTCCACAACTCGAAAGGAGTTGTTAAGACTGCCTTACTAGGAACCCTGTTCAAGATATACATAGCGGTCTTTAAGGCTTCATTCCACAATGAATTAGGTACATTAGAGAAGCTCATCATGCTCCTAACCATGTCCATAAGTGTCCGGTTTCGCCTTTCAGCAACTCCATTCTGCTGAGGCGTACCTGGCATTGTGTATTGAGCACAAATGCCATGCTTTTCTAGAAATTTGGCAAATGGGCCAGGATTCTGTCCTGACTCATCGTATCTTCCATAATACTCACCACCTCGGTCTGATCTCATGATTTTAACTTTTCTATCTAATTGTCTCTCGACTTCTGTAATTAACACCTCAAGGATGTCAACAGCCTGAGACTTTTCATGAATTAGATATACATAACCATAACGAGACAGATCGTCTATAAAGGTGATAAAGTATCTCTCTCCCGTAAAACATGGAATAGAGAGTGGTCCGCAAATGTCTGTATGAATAATCTCAAGAAGCTCTTTACTTCTTGTGGCACCTTTCTTGATGTGTTTGGTTTGCTTTCCTTTTATGCAATCCACACACACACCAAAATCAGTGAAGTCTAGGTTATCCAAAATCCCATTCTTCACTAATCTTTCAATTCTATCCCTGGAGATATGTCCCAGTCGTCTATGCCACAAGATAGAAGATTTTTCATCAATTAAGCCACGTTTAGAACCAACATTCGAATGCAGGGTTAAAAGAGATTGTGCAAACTCATAATTCAAGGAAATTTTATATAAACCATCACATAAAATTTCATGTCTAACCGAAATTGAATTAAACATCAAATTGAGTTTTCCACAACTAAATAAAACTGAATATCCAACAACATCTAATTTGGATAAAGACATTAAATTCCTAGAAATCGAAGGTACATAAAAAGTATCTACAAGATCCATCTGATGACCCGTCTCTAAGAGTAGTCGATAAGTTCCAACATTCTCGACCTCCACTTTGAGACGGTTCCCCATAAAGACAAATCTTTCACTTTCCTTCGGTTTCCTGGTTGTAAGGAATCCCTGCATTGAATTAGTTATGTGAGTTGTGGCTCCAGAGTCAATCCACCAAGTATTAGAAGGAACTTCAGCAAGATTTGATTCATAACATACAAAAGAAAGATTCATACCTTTCTTTTCGAACCAAGCCTTTCTCTTGTTGCATCCTTCTTCACATGTCCTTTTCGATCACAAAAGTAGCATTTGACAGTGAAACTCTTTCCATGACCCTGGCTACTTTCCCCAGGTTCATTCCTTTCTTTGGTGGAAACCTCTTACCTCTTTCATACTTTCCCTTCTTATGTATAGCTCCTTGAGTTACTGCCAACACCGAGTGATGTCCTTCTTGCCTCAGTCTCACTTCCTCTTGAATGCACATATTAGTCAGTTCATTCAGATTCCATTTATCCTTATAAGTATTATAGTGAATCTTGAATGGTCCGAATTGAGGAGGAAGTGAGTTGAGGATGAACTGTACCAAGAAGGATTCATCTACTTTCATTCCCAGTGTTCCTAACTTTGCAGCTTTATCAGTCATATTGAGGATATATTGTGGGACTCCTCTACTACCATCATATTTCATGGTAGTTAACTCAGCCATAAGAGTGCCAGCCAATGACTTATCAGCAGATTTAAAACGGTCTTTTACAGCAGTTAAAAGTTCTGAAGCGTTAGCAGTCTGAGGGAGTGAAGTTTTGATATTGTTGGCAATGGTCATTTTAATGAACATGAGACTGAGTCTGTTCGACCTTTCCCAGGCTTTAGCATGACTAACCTGATCTACTGTACTTTCAGCAGTGATTTTCTCAGGTTTCTCAACTAGAAGAGCCATGTCAAGATCCAGTACACCCAGTGTGAATTGGACATGTTCAAACCATTCAGAAAAGTTTACACCATTCAGGGCTGGAATGCTAGATGCATGAGAGTGAAGGAAAGTGGGAACGTTCACTGAAACAAAATAGGACAATGCTCACATTAAGGCCTCGAATCAATACAAAAACATTAAATTTTATGAAGATGAACTATTGATATCACTTTGATTTCTCCTTTGGGCGAAACCTAAGCATATCCAGCATTCACTCTACAGGTGAGACCTTTTATCACCTATGTAGGTCTAATATAATTTATGCCACTTAGACAGTAAGTCATGTTACCTTTGGGTATCTAATTCTACACCACTAAGTTGCATAAATTACACCACCCTACCCGGTTCGTAATTATTTGAAAGAGACTTTCCTTTGGGCGAGTCCCAATCTCCTAACTAGAACCGCCACCGAGAATATTATTGACTTTAATGTCACCCTTATTGACAAATCTTTTATGTAGTTGTATATTCATAAGGCTCACTAATGTAGGTCACTTTGGCAACTACTAAATCAATAAACCGTATGAATATAAAACTAACCAACAATATTCTCTAACCTTTTATATGAGTTATTCTATAATACTCCAATATAGTCACTTGACCAATATCAATCAATATTAACACAATAACATTAAATGTGTAATATACATTTATGATTGAACTAAACAAACATTAGTCGACTGGTCAAGGTAGTACTAGTCGACTAGGGACAAGACAAGTCGACTATAAAGGAAATCCCAGTCGACTAGGGTCAAGTCAAGTCGACTATAAATTAAAGGCTAGTCGACTAAGGCAAAGCAAGTTGACTTCTGTAATAAAGGTTAGTCGACTGATAGAGAAACAGAACCACACACCTCTCAGGTCAACCTGTTAGTCGACTAGGGAAAGGGGTTAGTCGACTATACTAATTATTAGTCGACTAACCAAAAGATCAAGTCGACCGACAGTAAAAATACAGAGAGTCGTTAATTTTCTGGGAGGAGACCTAGTCAACTAGTGGTTCGGGCAAGTCGACTAACAGTCGATGAAACAGAAAACGTATACTGATAACTGTTTAATCGACTGAAGCCTTAACAAAAGGAAAAATTAGGGTTTCTTATACTAATTTTGATCCAAGTGATTGCACAATTAGAGGAATATTAAAATTTAATAGAATTTTGAAGAAAAGCTACTAAATCCTCTTTAAAATTCTACAATTGAATGATCAAAATTTGCTTTTGAAACAGTTAATCATGGCAAAACCTAATTGTCCATAATTTTATTCTGAGATGCATAGATTCTTAACTTGGCTCTGATACCAAATGATAGTATTAAAAACTTAAAGACTTCATGAAGATTAAATTACCCAATAGATCTTAAATCCATACATCTCAAGAACAATCATACATTTATTGTACATACCTGAAGCCATTAGAAAGGTTGATGAAGGTAGATTGATGAAGATCTCAGTCCCTTCCTTTTATCCTTGTAAACCCTAATCTGTAGACACCTTTCTTCTCTCTGTCTCCTTTTCTTTGCAAACCCAAAACTGAGAATGATGGATTTTCACACAAAGAGGGTTTTTGCCTTTAATAGAGGAGAGAAGAGGGTCTACCTATTAACAAATACCACATGGAGAAAACCACCCATCATGGCCTTTTATCTCCCATATAGTTATTTAACTTATATAATAGTAACCTTTATATTTGGGCATACATTAAATATCAGTTATCTATTATTTATGGAATCCAATTAACCAATAAAAGGTTAGTGGGCCACTTAATGTGAGACTAACACACAAATCATCTACCACAACTAAGTACTAGTCTATTAAGAATAAATATTATATTGAACCTATAAAGATTAACCCTTGAGTGTTGCTTCAAACTCAAGGAAGAAAAGATAGAAAGTAAATCTTAATTAAAGTACACTAAATAAAATTAAATATTAGTTTATCAAAGTGTCAAAATATAGCATAAGAAAAGTTGTTTTAAACTTAACATTAAGCTATCAAACTATCTAAGTATAAACTAAGAATAACCATTAAATAGTATAACCTAAAGTTAGTTTAACTTATTTTATCACTAATCTTTAAGAATTATTAACTGATCCTAGGGTTTCAAATAGGCATAAAGTTCAATCAATTTATCTTATAGAAGTAAGCTTTAGTTAGTAGAGAGATTAGCAAGCTATGAGAGAATTAGTTACTTATATTCATGGTGGATTTAAGCATGGCATTTAAAAGTTGCATAAAAGAAATTAAAGTAGAGTTGAATAACACAAGTAAAATAGCAAGAAGAGATATGGAAAAAAAATAAGAACTTTTATTGAATTTGTCACCAATGTAGTACAAAAGCCTTCTCTTTTTTATAAATATTCTTCATGAAAAATTAGAAAATACAATGAAAATTCAAAAAGAAAAGATGATGTAAAGAAACCCTAAACTTGATTCTCTGAGATGTCTCTCTCTGTTACTTTTTAGGGGTATTTATAGGGAATTACAGTAGTAGAATCCTATTAGAATACTCCCCCAAGCCTTCACGCATGCGCCTTTAGGAATGCCCTATTTCCGCGGCAAAATAGAGTGGTTGCAGCCTTTTTGTGGAGTCTGGGCACGCTTTGGCGTGTGGCTTCATCTCGTCCATTCACTAGAGATCTATCCTTAAAATGCTTGTTTGCATTCTGAAATTTAAAATAACCTTGTTTCCTAGATAACTTAGGAAACGAGTTATTTATAAATCCGAATTTTAAACTTGAATTTTCTCATTTATCTTTGACTTAGAATAGGATAATTTCTGATTTGATTTAGACTTGATGGGCTTTTTGGCTTCTTTTTAACTTGTGGGCTTCTTTGGGCTCTTTTCTTTTCTCTTTTTAATTATCGAGGCCTGCATATTATTAAACACTAAAATAATTAAATAGCAGTGTTTTATAAAAAATAAACATGAAAATATGACTAAAAATATACACTTTTAAGAACAATCAGTATACTAGTATATAATAAATTGGTGAATAGATTTCTCTTTTTCAAAAGTACAAAAATTTTCACATAGACCAATCAGGAATTTAATTAAATATATAAAACCATGACTGGCACCAAGGTGTGCTAGATGTGGGTTCGGTTCATGTGTGAGCCACACACACATACAATAAGAGGGTCAATTCGGTATTGACATGTGTACTGATCCTCTTATAATACTAGATGTTGCGGCTCCAAACCGTAAGTGGTGTGGATATGGAAAAGTATGTTAGGATTCAACGAGAAAGGAAATTCTCCCGAGTAGAGTTACCGAAACAACGCCGTTGTGAGTGGTCGACGATGCGAGTTACAAGAGAAACAGGTTGCTCAACAATACTTTTTGTTGAAGGAGTTCCATTGTTAGTAGTCGTAGCAACTTCAGTCGGTATTGAAATACACCTAGAGGGGGGGTGAATAGGTGTAATTGCTAATCTAATGCTCTTTTCAAATTTTACTTAAGTGAGTGATGCAACGATCTCTCAAAACACGACTAAGAGCCGAATACCCCTTGCGAGGTTCTGAACTCCTTCCTCCCAATTCCCCTTAAATGGGTTAGAGGTGCGCAATGCAACCGTGTTGTATTGAGGTGTGATCGAACAATTCCAAGTATGAAATGCGATGATGAAATGCACACAAGTATTGTAGCAAGAAATATTGAAGGCAAGTAAAATAAACAAGTAAGGATAGCACAAATAAAAGTTAGTTCACAAGCAATAAATTGGAAGTAATTTGAAGCAAGAAATTAAGCAAGAGGAACGCCAAGCCAATCGCAAACAAAGTGATTTGTTTCGAGGTTCGAGCCCGTAGCTCTAGTCCCCGCCTTCACCTCCGTGAAGGGTTTCCACTATCCCCTTAGGATCCCGTACAAGTTAGGCCTCCAAAGACCTCAAGCCCGTAGCTTTACACCTTACAACGAAGCTCCACCGAAGAGCTTGTCTCCACAAGAACAGGGTTACAACTTTGTGATCTCAACTAGACCACAACACTCTTTCTCTTTTACAAAACACTTCTTTTACAAACACTCTCACTCTTTTACAACTTCACTTATAGAAGGAATATGAGATTTTGGCTCTATGAAGTGTGGTGAGAAAAGCTTCAGTTGTAGAGTGATATTAGAGATCAAACAACAACTGAAAAACCAATTTGAAAGAATGGAAATGAGAGCTTTAAACTATTTTTCTTTTTCTCTTGAAAACTATGAAAACTTGTAATTTTTCTTAGTAAATAACTAAGGCCTATTCCCCACTATTTATAGGGAGAGAATAGGTTAAAACCCTGATTTTTCCTGCTAAAATCTTCTGCAAAAGCACCCCAACAACTCCTAAAAACTCTGTTAAAGAGAAACCCAAAAACAGTTTTTCAGAAATGCCCAAAGAGGAAAGAGCCGTTGGGCTTGTTGCAGGCTTACCGGTCGACTGCCGGTCGACCGGGTCTCTGCTGGCAAAAGAGCCGTTAGGGCTCCGGTTGACTGCCAGTCGACCGATCTCACAGAAGGAAACACAGTTTCCTTCTATCGGTCGACCGACCCAGTCGACCGAAAGATACAGAGAGCAGACCACAAAAATCAGTCGACCGATATTTAGGGTCGGTCGACCGGCAGACATGCACAGCCTCGTGCATGTCTGGCCACAGCAGCCGGTCGACTGATATTTAGGGTCGGTCGACCGGTCTGCCTGGAAAACAGTTTTCTGGGCAGATTTTTTGAGTTAGAAAAATTTGTAAAAATTCCTTTAAAAATCTTAAGCTAAGTGTTATGCTGAAAATAGTTTGTATACATGTATTTAAACAAGTTTTGAAGATATAAGGCTTTGGGTACATGTATGTATAAACTAAGGCATAAACCTAGAAATAAATATTTTGAAAACATAGAAACATATAAAACAAATGTGTGTGCAAATCCTAGAGCCAAATTTCACATATTCTATCTTTACAAAACTAAACTTACAAACTACACAGGTCTTCAAGACTTCAACTTGAGCTATCTTCTCTTGATCTTCAATATTGCAATTTGAGCCCAATTTGACTTGTCTTGAGTCCAATAGCTTGTATATGAGTGAGAGTACTTCTAGTATGATAATAAACCTGAAACACACTTAAACAACAAATAATATTAGTACAAATAACTAATATGTTTTGTAATCATCAAAATACACTAAACATGGGTTGATTGTAACCTTGGGCCAACAATCTCCCCCTTTTTGATGATGACAAAACATATGAGTTATTAAACAAATAAAAGAGGAAAAGCTTGAAAAACTCCCCCTTAAACAATGCTATATATTTAACATGAATATGAGAAACTATGTAAGCATACAAAAATCATCTTTTTTTTAAAAAACAAAGTCATCACCATAAATAAGAAACTCAAACATGAACCAAATATTAAACAACTAAAAAACAACTTAGTATTTCTCCAAACTCATACATTTTTCTCCCCCTTTTTGTCATACATCAAAAAGGGTTAAAACAAACAAAACAAACTAAGATACTTTAAGTATCAATTTTACAAACATTTAATTCACCACAAATAAAAGAAAATCTTGCATAATCTAAAGGTTTTGTGAAAATATCCGCAAGTTGAAAATCGGTAGAAACAAAATCAATATCTATGTTACCTTTTTCAAAGTGATCTCTAAGAAAATGATATCTAATGTCTATATGTTTGGTTTTACTATGTTGATTAGCATTTTTGGTCATGTGAATAGCACTAGTATTATCACAATAAATTTTAACATGATCAAAATGCAAATCAAAATCGAGAAGAGTATGTTGCATCCAAAGAACTTGTGCACAACAAGCTCCGGCCGCTACATACTCCGCCTCGGCGGTTGAAAGGGCTACACTATTTTGCTTTTTGGAAGACCAAGACACAAGACAATTGCCCAAGAATTGGCAAGTGCCACTTGTGCTCTTCCTATCTACCCTACAACCGGCATAGTCGGCATCCGAATAACTAGTCATGGTAAATTGGTTAGTTTTCGGATACCACAAACCTAAATCAATTGTGCCCTTAAGATACCTAATTATGCGTTTTACCGCTATTAAGTGTGATTCCTTAGGACATGATTGAAAACGTGCACACAAACATACGGAAAACATTATATCCGGCCTACTAGCCGTAAGATAGAGTAAACTACCAATCATGCTACGAAATAATTTGATGTCTACTTCCTTACCTTGTTCATCCTTGTCAAGTTTCGTAGTGGTTGCCATGGGAGTCTTTGCTACTTTGGATCCTTCAAGCCCGAACCTCTTGATGAGTTCTTTGGTGTACTTGGCTTGGTTGATGAATGTCCCATCACTACGTTGCTTGATTTGAAGTCCAAGGAAGAAGTTGAGCTCCCCCATCATAGACATCTCAAATTCCCTTTTCATGCATGATTCAAAATTCTTGCAAAGTGAAACATTAGTAGATCCAAAAATAATGTCATCAACATAAATTTGAACTATGAGGATATCTTGATCTATATGTTTGGTAAATAATGTTTTATCCACTTTTCCTTTCTTAAAATCATTTGAAATCAAAAATGAAGACAATCTTTCATACCAAGCCCTAGGGGCTTGTTTCAAACCATATAGTGCTTTATCTAATTTATAAACATAATTAGGGTGTGTAGGATCAACAAACCCGGGGGGTTGTTCAACATACACCTCCTCATCAATATAACCATTAAGAAAAGCACTCTTTACATCCATTTGAAATAACTTAAAATCTTTAAATGAGGCATATGCTAAGGTCATCCGTATGGCTTCGAGCCGTGCTACGGGTGCAAAGGTTTCTTCAAAATCGATCCTTCGATTTGAGTGTAACCTTGGGCAACTAACCTAGCCTTGTTTCTAACTACATTACCCGATTCATCCAACTTGTTCTTAAAGATCCATTTAGTGCCAATAGTAGGTCTATCTTGGGGCCTAGGAACAAGGTGCCAAACTTGGTTGCGCTCAAATTGATTGAGCTCCTCTTGCATGGCAAGCAACCAATATGAATCGGCCTCGGCCTCGAGGACATTTTTAGGTTCTATGTGTGAAATAAAAGCAAAATTACCACAAAAATCTTGAATCTTAGAGCGAGTGGTTACCCCTTTTGATACTTCACCTATGACGAGGTCCTTGGGATGATGAGGGTTGAATCTCCAATCCTTTGGTAGTGGTTGAGAGTGCTCCTTTTCATTTGCTCGATGTTCATTTCCTTGAGCCTCTTCCACTTTGGCTTCACTTCCATCACCATCCTTTGGCTTGTCTCCCATGGTAGAAGCATCCTCCAAGGTCACTTTCTCCAAACCTTCATCTAAAGCATCAATTTCTACACAATTCTTAACAAACTTGTTAGATTCCTCAAATTTAACATGAATAGATTCCTCAATAGTCAAAGTTGACCTATTGAAGACTCTATAAGCCTTACTAGTATTTGAGTAACCTACAAAAATAGCCTCATATGATCTAGCATCAAATTTTCCCAAATTAATATTTGTATTTAAAACAAAACATTTGCAACCAAACACTTTGAAATAAGAAACATTAGGTTTTCTAGAAAAATACATCTCATAAGAAGTCTTAGTAGTATTTTTACATAGGAAAACACGATTGCAATGTAACATGAAGTATGAACGGCCTCGGCCCACAAATAATGTGGTAGGCCATATTCATTCAACATTGTCCTAGCCATCTCTTGTAAAGTACGATTTTTCCGCTCAACTACTCCATTTTGTTGTGGAGTTCTAGGACAAGAAAGTTCATGTTTTATTCCATGTTCCTCACAAAAGGTGGTAAAGGGAAGGTTAATGAACTCACCTCCTCTATCACTTCTTATTTTAATTATTGAGGAGCCATTTTCCTTTTCAACTCTTTTCTTAAAGGCTTGAAAATGTGAAAAGGTTTGACTTTTGTGTTCAAGAAAATAAACCCAAGTAAAACGCGAAAAATCATCTACTAAAACATAAGCAAATCTACTCCCACTTAAACTTTTGGTTTGAGTTGGGCCAAATAAGTCCATGTGGATTAGCTCTAATGGACGTGATGACATGATATCCTTAATTGATTTGAATGAGGACTTAGTTTGTTTCCCAAATTGACATGCGTCACAAACTCGGTCCTTTTCAAAGTTCAATGAAGGAATACCCTTCACCATTTCCTTAGAGTTAAGCCTAGAAATATGGTCAAATGAAACGTGGCCTAATCTCCTATGCCACAACCAAGAGTCGTCATCGAGGGCTTTTAAACATGTTATATTACAAGACATATTTAACATATCAATCATATAAACATTGCTTTCACGAAAACCGGAAAATACACAAACATTGGAAGTTCTATCAATTACTTTACAAGCAACATTGTCAAAAACTACATCAAAACCTTTATCACAAAGTTGACTAACACTCAAGAGATTATGCTTGAGGCCATCAACTAAAACAACATTTTCAATTAAAGGAGAGGGGCCAAGTTTTACATTACCAATACCGATGATTTTACCCTTGGCGTCATCTCCGAAGGTGACGGTGCCACCTTCATGATATCTTGATAGGGTTGCAAAGTTGTTGATGTCCCAAGTCATGTGCCTTGAGCAACCGCTATCAAGATACCATAAACCTCTACGTCTTTGAGCTTTGGAAAGTACCTACATCATTTAAAACAATAGTTGACTTTGGTACCCAAACTTTCTTGGGTCCTTGAAAGTTAGTGTTACGAACCCAAACATTATGGTGTGATGCACTTAGTCTATCATAACAAAAATTAGCTAAGTGTCCTTTCCGTCCACAATGTGAACATGAGTACACTTTTCTATACATAAATGCATGGTGTATATGTGAAGTGTGAGCATGCTTTGGGGTTTTGCCATGATGCATAGGTTGTGTAGCATGTACATGAGCATGAGCATGATGAATATTTTTCTTAGAAGCTTGTTTCTTAGGAAACATATTCTCCATCTTCTTTTTATCAAACTCACTACACTTTTTCAAAACAACATCTAATGAGTCTAATCTTTCCTTAAGCATGGCAATCTCATTAGAGTCTACAAATGGGGTCTTTCCTTTACAAGCAATCTTATATTTTTCAAAATCATTTTTAGTGGAAACTAAAGAAGAATGTAAATCATTATTTTCTTTAGAAAGATTTACAATTTGAATATTAAGTGATTCATTGTCCTTTTTCATTTTTAAATATTTCTTCTTTAAGAAATCATAATTACCAGAAAGTTCCATAAAAGCTTCTCCTAGCTCATCCATGGATAAATCATCATCAAGAAGAGTTGAGGGGGTTACCTTGCTTGTGCTCTCATTTGCCATGAAGCACATATTGGCGGTGTCGATCTCCTCCTCGGATTCACTTTCGTCATCCCATGTTGCTTTCATAGCCTTCTTCTTGTATGGCTTCTTGGATGAGGATGGCTTCACTTGTTCCGGACACTCCGCTACTATGTGTCCCGGTTTTTGGCAATTAAAGCAAATGATCTTCCTTTCTTCCTTGCCTCCTTGCCATCTCCTCCTTCCTTGGTACTTTGCCTTGTTGTACATCCTCCGGACATTTTTGACTAGAAGTGAGAGCTCCTCGTCATCTTCTTCTTCGTCATCTTCGTCGGAGTAGGTAGCATGACTTTTGAAAGCAATGGTCTTCTTTTTGGTAGGTGCCATGTCCTCCCTTGCCTTTCTCTCCATCTCATGGGTCTTCAAGTTACCAATGAGTCCAATGAGCTCAATCTCATCTTTGTCATTGAGTTCCTTCAATGTTGTAGCTTTCACTTCCCATGATGGAGGGAGAGCCCGGATGATCTTTCTCACCCTTTGGTCATTGTTGATTTCTTCACCTAGAGAAGCAAGACCATTAGTAATCTTTGTAAACTTAGTAACCATATCATCTATGGTTTCATTCTCTTGCATGCAAAAATTTTCATATTGGGACCGAAGAAGGTCTATCTTGGCCCTCTTCACTTGTGATGTCCCCTCATGTGTTACTAGCAAATGGGTCCAAATCTCATAGGCGGATTTGCAATGGATGACTCTAGCTATGTCATCATCATTGAGGGCTTGTAGGAGTGCATAATGTGCCCTAGCATTGGCATCAAACTCCTTGGTCTCAATTTCGGACCAAGTAGATTCATCACCGGGGGGTACACTAAATTGTTTAGTCACGGCCTTTGCAACTCGACTACCTAGAGATTGCAAGAAAACGGTCATCTTAACCTTCCATATGGGAAAGTTAAGTCCATCAAACTTAGGGGGTGTCTTAATACCATCGGCCATGTTTACTATGTGGAAATGAATGAAGTGATTAGCAAAATGAGGATCTCTCTAAGGTTGTTAAGCCAAATCCTAGAGTCCAAGCTCTGATACCAATTGAAATACACCTAGAGGGGGGTGAATAGGTGTAATTGCTAATCTAATGCTCTTTTCAAATTTTACTTAAGTGAGTGATGCAACGATCTCTCAAAACACGACTAAGAGCCGAATACCCCTTGCGAGGTTCTGAACTCCTTCCTCCCAATTCCCCTTAAATGGGTTAGAGGTGCGCAATGCAACCGTGTTGTATTGAGGTGTGATCGAACAATTCCAAGTATGAAATGCGATGATGAAATGCACACAAGTATTGTAGCAAGAAATATTGAAGGCAAGTAAAATAAACAAGTAAGGATAGCACAAATAAAAGTTAGTTCACAAGCAATAAATTGGAAGTAATTTGAAGCAAGAAATTAAGCAAGAGGAACGCCAAGCCAATCGCAAACAAAGTGATTTGTTTCGAGGTTCGAGCCCGTAGCTCTAGTCCCCGCCTTCACCTCCGTGAAGGGTTTCCACTATCCCCTTAGGATCCCGTACAAGTTAGGCCTCCAAAGACCTCAAGCCCGTAGCTTTACACCTTACAACGAAGCTCCACCGAAGAGCTTGTCTCCACAAGAACAAGGGTTACAACTTTGTGATCTCAACTAGACCACAACACTCTTTCTCTTTACAAAACACTTCTTTTACAAACACTCTCACTCTTTACAACTTCACTTATAGAAGGAATATGAGATTTTGGCTCTATGAAGTGTGGTGAGAAAAGCTTCAGTTGTAGAGTGATATTAGAGATCAAACAACAACTGAAAAACCAATTTGAAAGAATGGAAATGAGAGCTTTAAACTATTTTTCTTTTTCTCTTGAAAACTATGAAAACTTGTAATTTTCTTAGTAAATAACTAAGGCCTATTCCCCACTATTTATAGGGAGAGAATAGGTTAAAACCCTGATTTTTCCTGCTAAAATCTTCTGCAAAAGCACCCCAACAACTCCTAAAAACTCTGTTAAAGAGAAACCCAAAAACAGTTTTTCAGAAATGCCCAAAGAGGAAAGAGCCGTTGGGCTTGTTGCAGGCTTACCGGTCGACTGCCGGTCGACCGGGTCTCTGCTGGCAAAAGAGCCGTTAGGGCTCCGGTTGACTGCCAGTCGACCGATCTCACAGAAGGAAACACAGTTTCCTTCTATCGGTCGACCGACCCAGTCGACCGAAAGATACAGAGAGCAGACCACAAAAATCAGTCGACCGATATTTAGGGTCGGTCGACCGGCAGACATGCACAGCCTCGTGCATGTCTGGCCACAGCAGCCGGTCGACTGATATTTAGGGTCGGTCGACCGGTCTGCCTGGAAAACAGTTTTCTGGGCAGATTTTTGAGTTAGAAAAATTTGTAAAAATTCCTTTAAAAATCTTAAGCTAAGTGTTATGCTGAAAATAGTTTGTATACATGTATTTAAACAAGTTTTGAAGATATAAGGCTTTGGGTACATGTATGTATAAACTAAGGCATAAACCTAGAAATAAATATTTTGAAAACATAGAAACATACAAAACAAATGTGTGTGCAAATCCTAGAGCCAAATTTCACATATTCTATCTTTACAAAACTAAACTTACAAACTACACAGGTCTTCAAGACTTCAACTTGAGCTATCTTCTCTTGATCTTCAATATTGCAATTTGAGCCCAATTTGACTTGTCTTGAGTCCAATAGCTTGTATATGAGTGAGAGTACTTCTAGTATGATAATAAACCTGAAACACACTTAAACAACAAATAATATTAGTACAAATAACTAATATGTTTTGTAATCATCAAAATACACTAAACATGGGTTGATTGTAACCTTGGGCCAACAGGTATTGCCATTTTTAATGTTCTGAATAGCTTACAAAATTATTTTCAAAGGTTAAAAACAGGAGGAAGAAGAAAGAAGACATTATTTTTTTTTAAATTTGCAACAAAAAAACATTAGTACCTCCACAACTTACTATTATTGGGGAGCCTTGGCAACAAGTGCCCACCAATCAAGGAGCCAAACCTATTTAAGCAACTTGTATATATCACAGCAAAACAGGTGACACTATAAAAAAAAACTTCATTGTATGATTAGCAAAAAGAAAGAAACTTCATCACCATTGGTTGTAGGAAAAAAATACATATATTCAAACAAATAGTGAAGTATCATAAAAAATAAAAGGGAATTGTAGGGGTAAATTCTCAGAAAAAATTTATCTACACTTCAAATTGTAGCCTGGATCTAAGATAGAGTAGAAAAAATAATCGTAAAGACTCAGGTTTTACGTGGAAACCCAATTTGGAAAAAAACTCGAGGAAGAAGGGGAGAGTTCACTACTTTCAAAGGATTACAGTGTTTTCTATAGAGGTGAACTCTATTCTTCTAGCTAGATCTCTCCAGTCTAGAAAAAATTTATATCTGAGATGTCCATCTAGATATCTTATATATCCAGAGATTTCTGTTGAAAGTACGAGTCATGCGGGATTCAATAATCGCATGATCTATATGTTGCAAACTTTTGTAATGGCCTGAATTGTGCTCTTGATTTTGCGAGAGTGATATCTGCTGCTTTCTGTAACTATTCACATCGAAATAGGGATCGTGGATTATATTTGAAATATGAAATGTCCTGGTGGCGTAACGGACTCCATAAATATAGGCGGGATTTAATGAAATCTGTTACAGAGGCTGTCTTACTCAAGTCGGAAGAACTGGGACCCTCCGGAAAGTTAATTTCAATGGGAGAAGAGAATGGCCTCGGGAATGTTCTGGATGCTGCTCTTGCCTAGATGTTTTCCTTGCGAGTGTCTTCGGAAAATTCTGATGGCGAGTGATACATGTCTTGACCCTATCGTGGCTCAGATTTTGACCACTACAGATGCTCTCTCTGCTTCCTCTTTCTTCCGATTTCGAGGAGAAAGAGTGGAGTGAAATGAGTATGTCTTGGCTCGAAAAGTTAAGTCATCGCTTGTATTCTTTAGTACTCTGGGCCCTCTATGAAAACTTGTGAAGACAATTGGGCAATTAATGTCCCAAACCTTGACTTTATAATAGAGAAGATCATGTGGCATATTGAATCAAATATGCTTGATTTGACATGCCGAAAATTCAGGATTCAAAACCATCTCTGTAGATGTGAAAGTTTTGAATTCAAAGCGGTTCGACTCTGCGTCTATAAATAAAAAGTATTTTGGAAGTGAGAGGCTCATCTTCAGAAGGCTTTCTCTGCCCCATGATATTTCTTGCTCTGGTGGATTGAGCTGTTGTTCTCTCTTCACTCGATGGGGCAAGAAGACGGAGAGGACGTGATGTGAAATGTGTGTAGGGCAGCAGCAAAAGATAAAACAACTCAAAGAGACGTTTCACCAACAAGAAAACCGTTAGTAGGAAAACTAATTAAAACAGATAATATAAGTTGTGATTTTTTTGGCATGCTTTATGTAATCAATATCAGAGATTAAATTGCTAATTAGATCTATAATTATGTAGGTAAATGAGTTCTATACGTAATAAAGAAGGCAAGCGATTACAAGAGAGAAGCAAACTCGCTCGCTTACTTTTAATGTAAACAGTAGATCAGAATAGATAACAGACTAGATGATGTACATGTAGACTTGTAATTAAAAAAATTGATGTAATAAGGAAATATCTGATATGATTGTTAATTTGATCTTAACTTACTTGTTGATTGTTAGTTGATCTCTAAACTCACGCAGATGAGAACAAGTACAGTCAACGAAAATAGGGTCGCCGAGAAGTTAAGACGCTTATGTAGACGAGGCCAAAGTTGCTGGATGTATAACAGAGGAGAGAAGAATTTGGTGATAGAGATTTATTTGAGTGGAAGAAATTTGATGGGGAGATAGAGAGAGAGAGTAGAGATAGATAAATTAATTAGAGCATCTCACTACTAATAGTCTGATTGGGGAATCCCACCACTAACAGAATTTAGGATCAAGAAATTCAATAATCAAACTCAATTTGAGAGTGAAGTAAAACTTTAATTGTTTATTAATTGAAAAATTGAATATATGGGGTATTTATATAGGCTATAGACTTGTATCTCTCTCTTATTTCAACTTGGACCTCAACCAACTCCTAAAGAAATCAAAACCTAAAAGAAAGTTTAAAAAAAAATACAAAATAGGCAACCACTAATCTTACTACAACTCTAATACATAGATAAAAGAAAATTGAAACTCTACTATGAAAGGGAACACCTAGAGGGGGGGTGAATAGGTGTTTGTGCTAATCTAGAACTAAATGCAAAACTAAGTGCGCTAAATGCAGAAGTTAATGCAAATCTTGCACAAACTTAATACAACACAACAAGTGTAGCCGAATTCCCCGTGAAGGGCTCTGGACTAACTCCTCTTGATTCCCCTTGAATGGGTTGAGGTGCTATGTGAAGCTCTTGTTGGTTAAGTATAAGTTAGGCACACACACAAGCAAGCCAAGCAAATAAGGATGAATAGTAATAAGAATATATGCAAGGCAACACAAGCAAATAGATATGTATGATATGAATTATGCTCAACACAAGTAAATATGATATGATGTTATGTATGATGCTTTGCACAAATAAATGAGAGAGAGAGTTGAGAGATATTGTATCAAACGCAAACACACGGATATGTTTCGAGGTTCGAGCCCCTAGCTCTACATCCCCGCTACACCACCGTGTAGGATTTCCAATCCACTATACCGTCCACTGAGGACTCCCACCGAGGGAACCTTCACCGAGAAGGATTTGTACAACAATGGAGCACCTAACTCCTCTCTCAAACAAACACCTCCTCACACAAGAGGGGTAGGCCCTTAGCCAAACAACCACAACAACCAACACCTCTACCGAAGAGGGTTTACAACCAAACTCCACCTCTCACAAGAGGGAGCAAACCACAAGCCTCAACCTCTACCAAAGAGGGAGCAAACTCCAACCCAATACAACAGCCTCAACCTCTACCAAAGAGGGAGCAACCAGAAATCAAGGGTTTACAACAAGTGGTATATCTCAACCACAAACCTCTTTCCTTTTTCCACAAATACAAGATCCTAATAGAATAGGATAGAAGATATAGCTTAAGTGTGGAAAACACAAGTGTTTTGATCAAAGAATCTCTTGGGAAAATACCAAAATGATATGGAGATAAAGAACAAGAAATCAATTCCCAAAACTTGTTTTCTTTGAAAATAACAAAACACTTAAAAACAATTAAGATTGATCTTTTGCACTTAAAACTCTTTTGAAAACTCTTTTAAAACACTGAAGAAGTCAGGAAAAATTTGCTCTAAAAAACTTGGCCAAAAACCAAAGAGATGGGGTTTTTATAGGCCCATCAGAAAACTAGCCGTTAGAGCTGAGCTGGCAGCTCTGACAGGCAACGGTCGACCGGCCCGGTCGACCGCCAACGGTCAGAAATATGACCGTTGGGCAACAGCGGTCGACCGGCCCGGTCGACCGAAACAAACAGAGAGCACTGTAAGTGCCCCGGTCAACCCGAGCGGTCGACCGTCCCAGTGCCTCCAAACGTGCACAGATTTGTGCACGTCGGTCGACCGGCCCGGTCGACCGACTTCACCCAAGTCGACTAGGTCAGGTTGACTAGTCGACTGATTGAAGCCTGAAACAGAAATCTGGGTCAGAAAACACTGTAAAATATTTTTCTAAAAATCTTTTAACACTTCTAAAAATCACCAAAAATAGTTTTATCATTTTATATGGAAACACAAACTTGTGATAAAATTTTCAAGACATATATCAATCATATAAATTCATTTTCGAGTCTTGCAAATTTATCAAAAACAAAACTTGTATTTTTATCAAACTTGATTTTTCAATACATGAATAGAATAGTCAAAATAAGTTTGTCTAGCAAGTTTAAAGCATGTATGTATATCTAGAATACATCTAATATACATAGAAATAAAGTAAACTTGTTTCGATCTACTATTCATGAAAACCAAATGAAAACGTGTGTGTTTGTGCACTTGAGCATATTAACTATACTAAGCTTTATAAATATGGATCTAAAACACACTATCTAAACTATGGATACCTAAGTCTTCTTGATGATCTTCATCTTCAAGTTGACTTGCTCCAAAACTTCACCATGGGCTAGGCAATGTGTGATCTTGACGCTTTGGCCCTGGAATCATCATGAAAAGCTTCTAAACACCTTGTTGAAGCTAATCACCAACTAATACTTGGTTAATGATCTGAAACTTAAACAACACAAGATTATTAGTAAACATAACTACATGAGTTAATCATCATCAAAACTAGAGTGGAAGGCCTTTGGGCCAACAATCTCCCCCTTTTTGATGATGACAAAACTCATGGAGTTATATATGCATGGATTAAAGTTAAGCTTCAAATAAGCTCCCCCTTAACTCATGCATAGACATAAATAATAAGATATGGAAATGAAGCACATGAATATGTATGCAAGTATGGAGATAAAACATGCAACAAGCATAAATCAAAATCTTTTTCTCCTATTTGCAATACAAAAACATATATGCATAAATAACGAGGAAGACAATACTTCTCCCCCTTAAGCAATGAAATGAAAACATGCATATAAACTCAAACTCAAATACTTCTCCCCCTTTTTGTCAATCATCAACAAAGGGTTCAAAGTAAAATCAAATCAAACAAAATTTTTTTTTCTCCCCCTTTTTGTCAAACAAAAAGATCAAGAAGGGGTTAAACAATCCAAACAATAAAATGAGGGGTAAAGATCTTTCTTCACTTTAAGTCAATCAAAACAATGAAACATGTTCTCCCCCTTTTGTCTAAAACAAAAACAAGGTCAATAAGGGGTGACTATAAACAACATGATATCAATAATAAATATGTCAATGAAGCATCTTGATATCAATTGAAAATAAACAAAGATCAATAGATGTTATATGCTATATACATTCATGAAGAGGAAGACGCTAAGTTAGCTTCCCTACACATATGCATTACATGAAAGAGGGATGTTAAGCCCTAATTCACATAACACACACTATGTAATGCATAAGAGGAGATGTGAAGCTCCCCCTACACACGTGTACCACATAACGAAGAGATGTTAAGCTCTTCAATATAAGATACACTCATCATGAATCTATATGCATATAGTCAATACAAATCAAAACTTTTGTATTTTTCTAAAAAAAATTTTAGATACCATTTTAAGCAAAACACATGAAACATCTTGATATCAATTGAAATTAAACATAATACATTTTGAATGTCTAAACAAAATTTTGATACCAATTGTAAATAATTTTCATATTAAACATATGATACCAATATGAATTTTCAATCATAAAGTAAGGGAGTGGGAAACAAATACCAATTGAAGAATCACCAATTGAAAGACAAAATTAAATTTTCTCCCCCTTTATGAAATACCAACTAAAAGGATGCATGGGCTTGATACCAATTTAAATAATCAATTAAAATAAAATTGAAGCTCAAGCACTAGCATAAACAAGATTTGTGAAAAATTTATATCTTAAGTACAAATAAAACAAGGATATGTGTATGAAATAGAATGAGTACCAATCACCAATAGATGATACCAATTGAAAATATACATACACAATAAACATATGAGTATACAAAAAGATCAAAATGATACCAATTGAAAGAGTTCAATGATACCAATTGACATAGCAATAAGTTCAAGTGTATACATCATATTACTATACCTCCCAATCAAGGTTCAAGTTTAAATGATTTTCACTTGTAAAGCATACATGAACATGATCTCCCTTCCAATCTCCCATGGAAGGTAGGGGTTTTCAAAAATAGACTTGAAAATGTAGTATGTTTGAAAATCTCTACCATAGTGAAGAATACCGTAACTAGTTAAATGAAAAATCTTTTAAACTAGTACGAAATCCTTCAAGCAAGGAATACAACAAATAGTTTTTCATGAAATAAGAAATCCACATGAAATCAACACTCTAATCCAATTAAGCACAATTTTGACTCATGAAAACAAAACATGAGCAAGCAATAAAAGTGAGTGTACATATAAAGTGTGAATATCATAATCATGAAAATTTTCATTGAGCTCAATTATTCCTTAATCATGAAAACACGAAAATCATCAAAACTTATTTAATCTTCATGGCATATGTATGTCTAATACAAACTAAAGTATACATACATATCCAAAACACAACGAGTCCACAAAATATATGCATTAAGGCACGTGGCTCAAAAGGAATATCATGTATATCTAATAGTTTGGACAAGATAGACATATACATGAAGTTAAACAATTAAACACAAAATCAAGAAAATCTTCACCAAAACAAATTTCATTTCATGGTATATGTATGAATTGTCAACATAATAAGTATACATACATATCCCTAAACACAATTGAGTCCATATATATAGATTTGCATGAAAGGCAAATGACTCAAGGGGTATACATGTATATCTTAAAGTTTGGCAATACAAACATATACATGAAGTGAAAACTCATAAAACAAATTCGAAAATGAGAATACAAATTTAAAATGTATGAATCATCAAAACTAGACTATACTAGCACATTTAATGGGTTCAAATAAGCAATCAAGCCCAAACATATATAGATTTATTTGTGGCCCACTATATGCACGAATATATACCTAGTCTTAATGAAAACTAACATCTAAACATGTAATCAACACATGAAGTATCAAAACACAATATAAAAATCATCATAATAAAACTAAAAACATGATTACTATGTAAATTCACATGTATTAGATTCATGATGTACATTATAGCTTAAACAAAAGTGAGAACACTAAGAATGGGTTCATACAAGCATGTGTGTCTCAAATACTATATATGTATGTCAAGGATCTAATAATCATGGCATTTACATACTAATCCATAGACAATGAAACATGCTATCAAATCATGCTAAAAAATTTAATTATGAAAGCATGTAAATAATAAATGGGAGTAAAGGATTGTTACCAAAACCGAAGAAGCAACTCTCCTTGTCTCCAAAACGTGGTGGTCCTCTCCACAAACTTTTCCTTGAAAGTGATGCATCCATATGATTTCCTTTAAGCTTGGAACGCATCCACTCCAAGGTGTCATCACTCTCACGTCATGTGAGAGCCCACACCTACATCAAAAATAATAGGAGGGGTGGTCTTTGGTATCCATATCTTATTGGGTCCATGGGGGTTAGTACCTTCTCTAACCCAAACAAACTTCTTTGCTAAATTCTCAACATGTAAACGATCATAGCAAAATTTAGCAAGATGGCCTTTTCGGCCACAATGTGTACATGTGTACACATGAGCATACATGTGTTGATGGTGTCCGTGTGGAGCATGTGTATGCCGTGGAGGGTGCACATGCATAAAAGTTGGAACTTTTTTCTTACGAACCAAGGTTTCCAAGTGTGTATGGTTCTTAGCACATTGGCTCATAGTGGAGCCCAAACAATCCATTTACTTCTTCAACATGTTTATATCATTTTTAATCATAGAAGAAGTGGAGCATGCAAGGGGTGATCTAGGTGAAACTACCTAGCATGGCAAACATGTTCATCAATCTTATTTTTCAAAACTTCATTTTTCTTTAAACAAACATTCAAATCATTTGAAACGGAAATATTTTATTTTTCAAGTCAACATTCTCTTTTAAAATAAAATTAATTTTTGAAGACAAGTTTTCATTTTTCTTCAAAAGTGTTTCACAATCATTTTTAGATTTTAAAAATTTATTTTCTTTTAATGCAAGTTCTAATTGAGATCTTAATGGATCTCTTTCATTATAGACCTCAACCTTCTCTTGCAAAACACAATCAAGTTTAGAATGCAAACTTTATTTTCTTTTTCAATTTCTAGACTTTTCTTTTTCAAAATCTTATAATTTTCTATTAACTTTTCACACACAATGGATAGTTCTTCATTCAAAGCATGTGGATCAACAAAATCATTGAAGAACTAGCACAAACATCATTATCTAAGTGGGGTTCCGAATGTACCTCAAGGGAGTCATTCCCTTGGACCATGAAGCATTGTGACTCGGACTCTCCACTAGATTCCTCTTCTTGAATTTGCACTTGAAGCTCGGAGGTGGTGGTTGTTGTCAACAAATTCCACACTGCAAAGGCGGAATCAATGTTAGAAACACGTAAAAGATAATCTTTAGATAATGTGCTTCTAATGGCCTCTAGGGCTTGTGCATTGGCCCCTATATGATTGCTATCACTAAGGAAGGATTCCTTGGTAATGGCAAGGAAAACTTTATGACCTAGGGTTTGTAAATAAACGGTCATCCTAATCTTCCAAACATGAATGTTGGAAGGGTCAAACATAGGTGGGTCATGAAAGCCATGGTAAACTAAATGTGTGCAAGCAAGCAAATGCAAACAAAAGATTAGCAACCAAAAGGATCTCACTCCTAGGATGTTAAGCCTAAGTATCAGGAGCACTAGCTCTAATACCAATTGAAAAGGGAACACCTAGAGGGGGGTGAATAGGTGTTTGTGCTAATCTCGAACTAAATGCAAAACTAAGTGCGCTAAATGCGGAAGTTAATGCAAATCTTGCACAAACTTAATACAACACAACAAGTGTAGCCGAATTCCCCGTGAAGGACTCTGGACTAACTCCTCTTGATTCCCCTTGAATGGGTTGAGGTGCTATGTGAAGCTCTTGTTGGTTAAGTATAAGTTAGGCACACACACAAGCAAGCCAAGCAAATAAGGATGAATAGTAATAAGAATATATGCAAGGCAACACAAGCAAATAGATATGTATGATATGAATTATGCTCAACACAAGCAAATATGATATGATGTTATGTATGATGCTTTGCACAAATAAATGAGAGAGAGAGTTGAGAGATATTGGATCAAACGCAAACACACGGATATGTTTCGAGGTTCGCCCCTAGCTCTACATCCCCGCCTACACCACCGTGTAGGATTTCCAATCCACTATACCGTCCACCGAGGACTCCACCGAGGGAACCTTCACCGAGAAGGATTTGTACAACAATGGAGTACCTAACTCCTCTCTCAAACAAACACCTCCTCACACAAGAGGGGTAGGCCCTTAGCCAAACAACCACAACAAACAACACCTCTACCGAAGAGGGTTTACAACCAAACTCCACCTCTCACAAGAGGGAGCAAACCACAAGCCTCAACCTCTACCAAAGAGGGAGCAAACTCCAACCCAATACAACAACCTCAACCTCTACCAAAGAGGGAGCAACCAAGAAATCAAGGGTTTACAACAAGTGGTATATCTCAACCACAAACCTCTTTCCTTTTTCCACAAATACAAGATCCTAATAGAATAGGATAGAAGATATAGCTCAAGTGTGGAAAACACAAGTGTTTTGATCAAAGAAAATCTCTTGAGAAAATACCAAAATGATATGGAGATAAAGAACAAGAAATCAATTCCCAAAAACTTGTTTCTTTGAAAATAACAAAACACTTAAAAAAAATTAAGATTGATCTTTTTGCACTTAAAACTCTTTTGAAAACTCTTTTAAAACACTGAAGAAGTCAGGAAAAATTTGCTCTAAAAAACTTGGCCAAAACCCAAAGAGATGGGGTTTTTATAGGCCCATCAGAAAACTAGCCGTTAGAGCTGAGCTGGCAGCTCTGACAGGCAACGGTCGACCGCCAACGGTCAGAAATATGACCGTTGGGCAATAGCGGTCGACCGGCCCGGTCGACCGAAACAAACAGAGAGCACTGTAAGTGCCCCGGTGGACCCGAGCGGTCGATCGTCCCAGTTCCTCCAAACGTGCACAGATTTGTGCACGTCGGTCGACCGGCCCGGTCGACCGACTTCACCCAAGTCGACTAGGTCAGGTTGACTAGTCGACTGATTGAAGCCTGGACAGAAATCTGGGTCTGAAAAACACTATAAAATATTTTTCCAAAAATCTTTTAACACTTCTAAAAATCACCAAAATAGTTTTATCATTTTATATGAAAACACAAACTTGTGATAAAAATTTCAAGACATATATCAATCATATAAATTCATTTTCAAGTCTTGCAAATTTTATCAAAAACAAAACTTGTATTTTTATCAAACTTGATTTTTCAATACATGAATAGAATAGTCAAATAAGTTTGTCTAGCAAGTTTAAGCATGTATGTATATCTAGAATACATCTAATATACATAGAAATAAAGTAAACTTGTTTCGATCTACTATTCATGAAAACCAAATGAAAACGTGTGTGTTTGTGCACTTGAGCATATCAACTATACTAAGCTTTACAAATATAGATCTAAAACACACTATCTAAACTATGGATACCTAAGTCTTCTTGATGATCTTCATCTTCAAGTTGACTTGCTCCAAAACTTCATCCATGGGCTAGGCAATGTGTGATCTTGACGCTTTGGCCCTGGAATCATCATGAAAAGCTTCTAAACACCTTGTTGAAGCTAATCACCAACTAATATCTTGGTTAATGATCGGAAACTTAAACAACACAAGATTATTAGTAAACATAACTACATGAGTTAATCATCATCAAAACTAGAGTGGAAGGCCTTTGGGCCAACATACTACTATTAGGATTAGAAAACTTCTTCATGAACAAAATTTGCTTCCAGAACCAAATAGATATAGTTTTCATCAGTCTCCTTCGATATACCTTCCAAGCTTTTGAATTTGGCTTTGTCGGTGACTTTGATTACTTTATGATATCCGCATCATTCTCTTCAGATTAGAAAGAACTCGACTCTGTTGAGTTTGAGGAAGAAGAACTCTCATACTGCTCTAATATGTCAGGATCAATATTTTGCAGCTTACTTCGATCTATCCATGAAGCATCTGTTGGTAGTTTTCCTTTCCATCGAACCAAATAATTATGATTCCCATCAGCTTTGGTGGTGATAATTTCATCATTCACAATTTTATCAATCTGATCC
The DNA here is from genome assembly GCA_038442645.1 of Agave tequilana. Lineage (NCBI taxonomy): Eukaryota > Viridiplantae > Streptophyta > Magnoliopsida > Asparagales > Asparagaceae > Agave > Agave tequilana. Next base: position 56,457 of record JAVJIF010020663.1, read on the forward strand.
ACTGTATCAGGTAATATATTTGGAAGTGGTGGAAGGGAAGGTATCTCAGAAATAGGCCTAAGGGACCACTCATCATCTAATGAGTTAGTAGGGTTAAAATCAAGACTCTTTTAATCTACTAGATCTTCAATATTGAATGTAGAACTAATATTAAAATCTTGAAGAAGATCAATAACATAAGCATTATAACGCCCCGATCCCACGGGTACAGAGACGTTATTGTAACGTATATACGTAGGCCAAAATACCCTCACATATATACGCTAAGCATCAGTACATGCAAGAATCAGAGTACGAAAGTACGTGATGCATTATACATTCCAACATATGAGTACAATTATAAAGTTATTAAAGGATGTGACACAATATTAAAGAATATTACATCACCATAAGCACAAATGCGAGAATACAAAGAGATATATAATTATAAATAGTATAAAAGATGCTCACGAGTTACAAAAGGAAAACTCGGGAGATGAGCCGGGGGGCCCTGAAAGGATGGATCTCCAATGAGGTCTGCTAAAGATTCACGCTTCCTCTGCGCATCTCTGATCAGCAGCCGCAAGAATCACAAGCTTCAATCTCCTGAATCTGAACATGTAGGTCCAGAGGGGTCAGAACTCCCTAACGAGTGGTGTGGTGAATGTCAAGTGGCATGCATAGATAAGCACACGTGTATCAATAAATCTGAGTCAAGAGCATGCATTGAAAACCATGTCGTGAGCACAGGCATGCAGGAGCAGTAAGAAGGTAACAAATAAAGTAAATATGGTAAAACTAGTTATATAAGCCCAAATTACCGATCTGTGAGATTAATACATTAAAGGAATAATTCAAATAAGAAAACCCTCATGTATATACCATATATACCTCATGTCACTGTATCCTGAGTTCATATAACCTGAGTTGACTCCTAAACTACGAAAACATCATAACACTGATAGAAATGAGTAAAATCGATAATACTGAATACAAGCAAAACTAACTATACAGGCTTAATTTATGGTTTCATGAGATTAGTACATCGAAGAAATAATCCAAAGAAGTCATATATATACTTTTATCCCATATTACCATACTCTGAACGTATACAACCCGAGTTGCAAATAGTATAGCGAGTTATTGATTAGCACTTTATTATTATTCTCGCCCTACCGATATATATAGGCATGTGCCCTAGCATCCCAACACACATACATCAATATATAAGTAAGTTGAGATTGTTATTGGAAACTGATGGTGAAACTAATGTGTTATATTTACACTGAGTCTCGCATATGCCCGAGACAACGACCCAGAGTGTTCCGTTGCGGTATACGAAACCAGTCACAAGGCCTATAGAAGTGGGTCTTATATTATGTCCATTTAGGAATGTAACGGAGGTCGGGTGCTCCCCTCAGACACCTGGAGGCCCTCAGGTAGATCTGAAAGATTTGAGTTGCATAACATATCCAATACCACTGTAAACATGTTCACCACTTGAAGTCCATCCGTTTTTCCCTTGCCCGATGATCTTTGCCTTTTTATAGTTTATTATTATGCCATTATCATATTTACGGAATAAACAGGAGCATGATAGGTTCAAGAGTTACAGGAGTACATAAGTACTAGAAATACATGTCACTTTATATATAATACAGGATGTAGGACAGGATCCCGAAGTATGATAATCACAAGGCAAGCAGTAATTTGTCAGGTGGCAGGTGATAAGTGATATCAAATTGGTATCAGGTGATAACAAACAGGGTCAGGTGATAGCACGCCGGAGTCAGGTGTCAAGTAATAGCATAGTGGATATCACTATTA